>JAYESA010000014.1:86115306-86137806 GCA_036927795.1 Iris macrosiphon | reverse complement strand
TTTCTGCCCGACATTCTATGGGCCGGGCGTCGAGGAGTGTTGCGACCCCGAGACTGAGGAGGAGCCCGGCGAGGAGACACCGTTAGCACCCTAGTTAGCTAGGTGGGTTTTCCTAGGTTGTTCTCAGTTGCTATTTTAGATGATTGAACTTATTATTTCGTTGCCTGTGAGATGTTGTAGACTTTAGACTTGGACTGTATATTTGGATATTGTACTTGCTCTTTGGTTCTTGTTTCCTTTTGCTATCTTATCGTGCTTTTACTCTTCCCCTAGTTATTATGATTGAGTCATATATATTGTGTGGTTGCCCTCCTTTTGGTGAGGTTATATTGACAGGTTTTGTGAGATATAGATTGTGACCTAGAATGAACCTTTACAGTGTTCTACCGCCGATTCTGCGGCGTAGGCTGGACGTACCCACGACTCATGCCCGATTTTTCGGGTGCGGGTCGTGACACATTTTTGGTGGTGGCCCATGCAGGTCTAGTATGCAGGTCTAGTTTTTAGGTTTACCTGCAATAGGATATAGGATATAGTCTGAGAGAGAGTGTGCTCAATCACAACTATGACCCTTCCTGATTTCTTTTACTATCTTCAATTTTTCCTGAAATTGTTTTCTTTTGCAATATTATTGTCCTTCTTTGATGATATCGTATCTTGCACCGTATTGACTTCTTTTGATCTGTATTCAGGATGCCTCCGAAGACACGGTCTCAGCGCACCGTTCCAGCAGCTGCCACCGAGAGGTCTGCCACCTCTCATCCTGGTCGACTTCAGGCAGTCGCTACCGCTCCACTCGCTACTCCTACGATCGAGGGAGCATCTGTTTCTCTCGGAGATACTCTTACTCCTATCGATCCGAGAGCTACACCAGTTGTTCCGGTGGTACCTCCTCCACCACCGCCTGCACCAGTTGATGCTACGCAGTTGTTTGTGTTCTTCAGAGAGATGATGGACGCGCAGCACCGCCAGGTGGACGTTATAAGGATGGGCATTGAGAATGCTCATCAGGTGGCTATGACAGCGGTGGACAGAGTGGCTCAGATCCAGCCACAGGCAGAGCAGGCTCAGCATCCGAGGCCGAGCACCATTATCGACTTTCAGAGGATGCGGCCCAAGGAGTTCCGGGGTACGGAGGGGATCCTGTACGCCGACGACTGGATCGAGCACATTGAGGGCATCTTTAGGCTGGCACTGATCCCAGTCATTATGCAGATTAAGGCAACGGGCAGCCAGATGTTCGATCTTGCCCTTACTTGGTACCGCACAGATATGAGGATAGCAGTACCGGGACTGACTTGGGAGGCTTTCAAGAAGCTTTTCAAGGAGAAGTTTTTCCCGGATGTGGCTCTCAGTGCCTTAGAGAACCAGTTTGAGGCGCTCGTCCAGGGGAGCATGCTGGTGGACGAGTATGCAGCAGAGTTCTGCCATCTGGGCAGATTTGTTGAGGGTTTGACCGAGGCAGCGAAGTCGTAGAAGTTCTGCAAGGGTTTGGTCATGGCGGTTGTAGAAGCATGAAAAATACGCCCGATGGCTATACGCAGCGTATTGATGCAGAGCAGCGTAGACAGAGGCCTTCAGAGCTGCCAAACGTGCAACAGAGCTTTCTTCGCCAAATACAGCATGAAATATAAGCTCAACGTAAGGCAGTACGTCCAAACTGCTTCAGCGTAAACAGGGTGCTTCATCGACTCCTGGGCGTAAAACCCATCCTCTTGCAACGCAGTATTGAAGTGTACGAGAGATGCTTCGTATTCCCCGAAGTGAACCTGTCAGATCCTGCAATGAACCTGACGTCTAGACTTCTGACAAAGGGATACTGCTCGACTACCCAGACGACGGCTATAATGATGGCACGGCACTGCCATCCAGGCTGTCATTTACCGCCATCTCCTTTGCGTAAACTGCTTTTACGTACACGAAGGGATACGTTGCCTTATTTTACACAGGCAGACATGAGCTGTTTACGCTCTGCAGTAGACAAACCGCCTGCCACATCAAAAGTTGTACTCTGTACGGGGCTCGAGGCACGTCTCTACGACCAATGCACAGAGCGATGACAGTTGCTCGAGGCACGTCTCTACGTCTAATGCACAGAGCGGTGACAGTTGCTCGAGGCACGTCTCTACGTCTAAAGCACAGAGCGGTGATAGTTTCTCAAGACACGTCTCTGCGACTGATGCGCAGAAGGGCTGCAGACCTTCAAAACACGCTTCCGCATTTAATGCACAGGATGGTGGCAAATCTCGGCATTTAATGCAAGAGATTTGATTATATCTTCAAAAGCCGTAATTTCGGCTAAGACGTCCACATCAGCACTCTGGCACGGTACGCAGCGGCTTCTATGCCCATTCAGTTCCGGTGCTCACTCGGCTTCTACGCCCACTCGGCCTCTATGACCACTCGGCTTCTACGCCCACTCGGCCTATATGACCACTCGGCTTCTACGCCCACTCGGCCTCTATGACCACTCTGCTTCTACGCCTATTTTGGCTTTTATGCCTACTTGGCTTCTACGCCATGGTGACAGACATTGGCTTCTACGCCCACATCTTCTACACGAGGGATACCTACCTACGTGGCTTCTATGCCGTGATCTTCGTAGCGATTATACGCGTTTTGTCCCTTAGTTGGACCCGCGTCACACGCTCATTCAAAGGATCATCTATACGCGGGCATTGGTTATTTTAACCGTTGTGTAAAAAGGTACTGTACTTTCCACTCCTTGGTTTCTATACCGACGGAGTGGTCACTGTCACTAAAACTCTATAAATAGATACCTCTATCAATGAGGAACAAGGTCAAAAAATTGGTCAAGAAACCAATATCAGATCCAAGGTCAAACTTCCAAGAAAGATCGAACTAGAGGTCGAGAGAGAGAGAGAGAGAGAGAATCCGGAGCTCAGGCAAAGAGCAGAGATCGACGACTTTGGCATCGTACATCCACCCTCTTTTGCAACCTTCGAAGCGGCTTCCTGTCTTCTACGGCACTTCTTCATCATCGTGTGGTCCAAGGGCTAAAGTGATCGACTGCAGATCAGACACCTATAGCAATATTTATCCAGATTAAATAAATTGTACTCCCACATCCTCGTATAGGATCAAATTGTACAAGTTTGTTTGTAAACCAAAGAAGGCAGGTTTCGTGTAAACTCCATCTTGAATATATCTTCATTCTTTCATTTTCCACCACAAACAAGATGGCGACTCTGCTGGGGACGTCTTTCTCTTCTGATGAGGAAGTAATTGCTCAACACGATGTGGTATCTGTAGGAACCGTGAAGAAGACACTGGTCGTCCAATTCGACCAGTCTGCCTACGAAGACATGCTTCGAACCGGGGGTAGCTCTCACCCTCTCTTCGTCCAAGACAACAGGAAGCTGCGCAAGGTCTGGATGCCCAAGACATCCTCTACCATTCCTGTGGACTCTCCGATCTCTCCGATCTTTCCGACCAATGAGGTTGTAGTATTGCTCCCTCCGTGCCCTGTACGTAAAATTTAGTCTCCCGCTACGCGCGGTACAGACGAAACTTTGGGCAAAGCCTCAGCGCTAACCCAGAAGTATCCACTGTGCTCTACGCGTAGAAACCAGTCTCCCGCTACGCGCGGTATAGACAAAACTTCAGACAAAGCCTCAGCGCTAACCCAGAGGTATCCACTGCGCTCTACGCGTAGAAACCAGTCTTCCGCTACGCGCGGTACAGACAAAACTCCTGATGATGCCTCAGCGCCAAATTGGAAGTACAAATCATGCTCCGTGCGCAAGACAACATCTGACCTCTACGGGGAACCAGATGAGCGCTATGATTTTCACGAGGGGAAGCAAGCGGCAGAGTACTCAACTTCTCGGCCTTTACGCCAGCGAGGGAGCAATCTACCTACTCTCCGGATTACGCGGGAAGCCGATGGCCGATTGAGGACCTCTTCAGCTTTACGCCAGTCTGAGCAGATCTCCAAATTATGCCAGGCGAAGTCCCACGGCATAAAGCATGCTCAGATTGCAGAAAGACACCCTCCCCGGGGATTATCCGCCACCCAGATGGCCAACCTGTTGTACACAGGTGGCACAGGGAAAACCATGGTGCCCAATCTCCGCATGCCCACTGATGGGAACAGAAGGAATAAGCCATCATCTTCTTCTTCTACTCCTCCTGACTTGCACAAATATCTAATCCAGAAGCGTAAGGAAAGGGGACCTTCCAACATGTCTATTACGTCCCCTGGCGAGCAATGTTGTAATAGTCATAAGATTGTGATTGACTGCTGCTGTTCTAAAGCAAAACGGTCAGTTTTTGACCGGTTGAGCTACTCTCTGTCTTTCCAGGAGGAAGAGCCCGCTCATGCATCCGTGAACATGGCTTCGCATATACCTGGAGGAAGCTCAGGCTCAAGACGTCCGTCCTCTAGAACTCTGAGCCAAAGGAGATCCAACATGCTCCTCAGAGACACTGAAGATGGGGTATTCCAGAACACTCGTTCAAGGTCACAACAACTGACTTCGTACTCCTCTGATTCCGACGCTGGGAGTCGCCATTCTCCCGAATCAAATACTGAGAGTATAGAGTCAACTTCTGCAGCAACCTATACGCATCCTTCGACGATGCCTAGGGAAATAGGAGTTTATGCCGTTGAAGATGAACGCGAGGAAGCTTCGCCGTCAGGAAACGCGGAATAACGCATCACTATACTGGAGACATCTCTGAAACAAATACAATCTATAATGGAGAACATGTACCAGATGATGCTAACTCAGCACGCGACTGCCATGGCTCAAGCATCGGTCCCGCCAACTCAGATACGTGTGGGGGTGGACTTACCACCATCCAACCCGAGCCAAGAACCTGCTCTAGATCAAGAGTCAATAGTTCCTCCGCTTCCTCACTCAAAGAATGCATTACCTCCCGTTGGAATTATGATACAACCAACTCCGCACTACACCGTAGTCCCGCTTCCGACTGAAAATTCGATGCAGGCAGTACGGGAGTTGAAAGCCCAGTTTGACGCCTTGAAGCACAAAGATCAGCTCAAGAAACTGGGAATCAACCAGCCTTACCCAGCGATCTGGGAAGAGGTCCCTTTTCCTCCGAGGTACAAACCTCAGACTATGGCTCTGTTCGAGAGAAAAATATCACCAAGTCAGTACATGAACTATTTCAGTATAATGACGGTGTTGCTACAAGGGAACGACACCCTTCTCACTCGGGTGTTCAAAGGCTGCCTCTCAGGAGTAGCCTATCAGTGGTACCTTAGCTTAGCGGACAACTGGATTACTTCCTTCGAGGACTTCAAAGCTTTATTCTTTACGCGATTCTACGAGGGAGAAATGGACATGTCTATGTCCTCTCTCATTGAAGTCAAGCAGAGGGAAAAGGAGGACGATCGCACCTTCGTCGAACGTTTTCGTCAGGCCACCTTACAGATGCCCCCAGGAGTTCCAGACTCTGAGTTAGTAGACATTTGCAGGAAGAACCTCCTTCCCGTAGTCTCGGTGTTTACAGGACCATATCAGTTCCATGAGTGGCCCTCGTTCATCATCTCGGTAGTAGCCGCCGAAGACAACAGTCGCAAGGCGCGCGATAATGGCATCATGATCTCTGCCTCTGACAGAGGCAAAATGTCATCTCCCAGCAGCGACCATCCTCGCAGCTCCAAGGGAAAAGAAGCTCTGGCGATCAATACGGCCAGACAAAAGACTGCGGCAACCGCACAAGCGAGACCCGGGACCTCCAGGCCCGTCGAAGTCTACTCTTTCGACGACGACGATATCCCAAGTATATTCGAGTGTCTCATCAAAAGTGGCAAGATCACCCTTCCGGAGCTAAGATGACCCCAAGAAGTCGGTAGTACTAACGACCCCAAATACTGCATCTTCCACAGATACGTGCACCACCCGACAAAGGCGTGTTACATACTGAAAAGGAAGATCCAGGGGTTAATCGATGCTAAAGCCATCACTCTGCACAACACCGAGAAGACGGTCACGGCCAACATGATCTCTCTGCGGTTTGGCAATCTGCCTTCCCAAGAAGTCTCGAACGGTGTCACACTCATTTCCTGGACCACGATGAACATCGTCAATCTCCCTCCAGCTAGGGGTCAAAATCATGACCTGGTACCCCTAACCACCCGGCAGGGCGAGATTATGTGGGTTCATCCGGATTTGGTGTCAGAGCTCGAGGAGGAGACTAAAGCTACTAAGGCTACGTCTAGAAAGAGCTCCAAATGCAAACCATGCCATATGGTCGCAACTTCTTCGCCATCAGACGAAGACGAGGTATTTGCTGCAACCCGTTCAGGGAAAGCCTACCTCGACGACTACGGAGCAAGTCAGGAAGATGCACCGGCAGACGCTTCAGCTGCCAAACCTTCAGGACCAGACCCTGTCGTACCAGATGTCGGTCCTTCAAAACCAACTCCGGCGGACAAGGGGAAGCAAAGAGAAGTGCGCTTTGATAAACCTGTGAAAAATATTCCAAACAAAGGTTTAGAGAAGCCATACAACTTCGACATACTGGCCCAACTGGCTAATACACCAGCCAGGCTGTCCATCTTCGAGCTACTCAGGCTCTCCCAAGACACTCGTCTAGCCCTGAGTGAAGCACTGATGCAGGTGGAGGCATGCTTGACCCAGCTCAAGTCCCCCGATGAAGAACCGGTGGCATGACCTCAATGCCACAGTGTAATGGAAGTGGTCCCAAATATCACTTTCACTCAAGACGACATGCTGTTAAAATATAACAGGCATGACAGGCCCCTCTATTACACCGGGTATGTCAGTTCCATAGAGGTCGATCGGATTCACATAGATCCGGGATCGTCGATCAGCATCATCCCTCACAGTCTGCTCAGACCGCTGAGGATTCCTACCAGCGAATTGGCCTACACCTCCACTACAATCGTGGGTTTCAACGCCGGAAGAAGTAAGCCGTAGGGGAAAATTCGCCTAAGGATCCAGATTGGCAACCTCAGATCGGTGGCCACATGTTACATGATCGATTCAGAGGTGTCCTATAACATTTTGCTGGGAAGACCATGGATCCACGACCACAACATCTTTTCTTCAACTCTACATCAATGTCTTAAATATGTAGACCCCCAAGGAATAATACAGATGGAGGTTGCTGACCTAAACCCGTTTAAAGGAGTAGAATCCTACTATTCTGATGCCGTGTTGTACTCTCAAGACCACACGGAAGAAGGATCAGGCAAGGCAGAGAAGGAATCCCACCGGGAGCCAGAAGAACCCTCTGCCGTACTACCACTGTCAATCAAAGTGAAAGGACGAACCACTCGTCCGAAAGCCATGGAGCCTATGGCTATTCACCTGAACAAGACCGGGTCAGGAAAAGGGAGTGATCCTCTAGTGATCACTTTGAACCAAAAGCCTCCGCCCCTGATCATCTACCTTCGGCACAATAGGCAGCCGACCGATGTAAATGCAACCAGGAACGGAGTTCCAGATGATAATAAACATCCTCTTTTCCAGTATATTGATGCTCAAAATCCAAACCAGGAATCTACTCCCCGTGACGAGGTAGAACCCATAGCACAAAAATTCTTGGAAGTTATGAACTCCTACCGTCCGTATATCTGGGAAGTAGCGTCATCATCCAACGTCGTCATGACGTATGGACCACATAAGGATTCTATCTTCATTGTCCCGCCTACCTGCAGCAGCCAGCGATCAATAGTCTTCGGCCGCATGCGCAATCAACCGGCTATCCAGGAAGATCCTTTCAATGACGATGCTGGAAAAATGCAAGTTCACCGATACAGCCCGCAAGTGTTGAGGATCATGCAAAACATGGGCTACGACTTGGAGCGGAAGCCAGGCCTCAACTACGGAAGAGGCAGACGAACGTTGCTGCGCGGTGACCCCCGCTATCAGCAAACTCATTTCGGGTTAGGGTATGCCACCTCCCTTACGACTTCTAAGTCAGAGGAGGACATCTTTTTCTCTTCTCAGAACGGCTCGTCTTCCTCCGACCCACCTGATGCTCTCGAATAAACACTATCAGTGAATATGGTAGTGGCAGATCCCTTTGAAGCAGATGATCAGGATCCTGAGCCGTTTGAAAATGACTCTTGGGCCCAACAAATGGATACGCAGTGGGAATTCTGCTTCGAGCAAAGGGAATCTCCTACCAAAGACAAAGTTATCCAGGTTGATGTCGGGGTGAACTTTCGCCAAAGCGAATATTTATCAGTAACAATCTTCCCCCAGCTGAAAGGGAAGAAGTTATCCAGCTGATAAAAGAGTATATCGACATCTTTGCATGGGATTATGAGGACACGCCGGGACTTGACCCAAAGGTGGCTACTCACAAACTCAACATATTGACCGACTCAAAGCCTGTGAAGCAGCACCAACGCCGGTTCTGCCCGGATATGATGGACGCCATTGAAGCTGAAGTCAAGAAGTTGATAGCCTGCGATTTCATCCGGGAAGAACAACATCCTGATTGGGTCGCCAACGTTATCCCAGTCATAAAGAAAAATAGGAAAATACGTATCTGCATCGATTACCGAGATCTGAATGCAGCCTGCCCCAAGGATGAGTTCCCTCTTCCCATCACGGACATCATGATCGATAACACCTGCTGTTTTGAACGCATGTCTTTTATGGACAGATTCTCAGGATACAATCAGATCAAGATGCATCCCGAAGACGAGAAGCACACTGCCTTTCGGACACCATTGGGGGTATATTGCTATACGATCATGCCCTTCGGATTGAAGAACGCCAGGGCTACATACCAACGGGATATGAGTAACATATTCCATGAGCATTTACGTAAAATAGTAGAATGTTACGTGGATGACATAGCCGTCAAGAGCCGCCTCAAAGATGATCACATTCAAGACTTGAGGACGGTATTCGAGTTAATGCACCAACATCAACTCAAGATGAACCCTACGAAGTCCTTTCTGGGTGTATCTAGTGGCAAATTCCTGGGATTTGTCATTACCGCCAAAGGCATCCAAGTAGACCCTGACAAAGTCCAGGCCATCGTAGAAATGCGACCGCCCCGCAATCTGAGGGAACTCTGGGGATTTCAAGGTCGTCTGGCTTATATCCGGAGGTTCATATCCAACCTCTCAGGAAGATGTCAGCCCTTTTCGCATCTCATGAAGAAAGGTGTATCCTTCGTATGGGACGAAACCTGTCAACAAGCGTTCGGAGATATCAAACGCTACCTCACCAGTTCGCCAGTCCTGGTGCCTCCCGTCATGGGAAGACCATTCTTGTTGTACGTTCGAGCGATGGATCATTCGTTAGGAGCTCTTCTCGCACAGAAGAACAATATGGGTCATGAACAGGCTATCTACTAACTCAGCAGGACGATGGTCGGAGCCGAACACCGATACAACCCAGTGGAGA
Source organism: Iris macrosiphon (assembly GCA_036927795.1). Classification (NCBI taxonomy): domain Eukaryota; kingdom Viridiplantae; phylum Streptophyta; class Magnoliopsida; order Asparagales; family Iridaceae; genus Iris; species Iris macrosiphon. The sequence goes on along the minus strand of JAYESA010000014.1, from coordinate 86,128,423 downwards.
AAGAATGCTTGGCTCTGATGTTCGCTATCCAGAAGATGCGGCACTATGTCACCGGCCAGACTATTTATATCATCTCCAGGATCAACCCTCTTCGAGTACTGATGAGCAAGCCAAGTACTCTTAATTCCCGACACGCGACTTGGGCGATGCTGTTAACACCATATGACATGGTATACGTCCCGCAGAAGTCCATCAAAGGCCAAGCGCTGGCCAACTTCCTAGCTGCTCATCCGATCCCGGAGGCCTCCAAATTATACGACGACATCCCTGACGAAGTTGCAGAATGTAATTCCGCAATGGAAAGTGACGCATGGCAACTGTTCTTCGACGGCGCCTCCAGGACCGGTCCCAAGGGAAACGTGGTTTCAGGGGTAGGAATCATCCTGGTCACTCCTGATAAACTCATCATCTATCGAGCATATTCTCTTAGCGAGCCATGCTCCAACAATGTGGCAGAGTACAACACTCTGCTAATCGGGCTCCAAGTCGCCAAAGAGCTGGGGGTCGAGTCCCTGGAAGCTTTCGGTGATTCTCTGCTTATAGTCAATCAAGTCAGGGGAATATATGAAGTCCGAAATCCAGACCTCATCCCCTATCACCAAGCAACGGTCGAGATAGCCATGACATTCAAAGGGTTCTTCCTAGAGCATGTACCTCGATCTCAGAATCTGGAAGCTGATGCCCTAGCCAGTCTAGCTGCGGATTTAGCCACTCCTATAAGAAGACAGGATTCGGTAATCCTTCTTAACAGATATTTATTCTGTGTGAAGAACAACTTTCACATAGAATGCAGCTACGCTGTGAACACAGATCCCCCTAGAAGAGACTAGAGAAGTCCCTTCATAGATTTTGTCGCATACGGAATCTTGTCGGAGGACCCCAAAGAAGCAGTATCTGTCAAAAGACGATCATTACGCTTCTACTTCGATGCATCTTCACAATGCCTATATCGCCGGACCTACGATGGACTGCTATTGAGATGTCTCTCTAACGACGAAGCACAGCAGATTATCCGGGAAGCTCATAACGGCGTATGCGGAGCGCATCAATCCGGTCCTAAGCTACAGGATCGTATCAGGAGAATGGGCTATTACTGGCCCACTATGATCGCAGACGCGATCAACTATGCAAGATAATGCAGAGCCTGTCAGGTTCATGCAGACTTCATATATCAGCCGTCTGAATATCTACATCCTACGGTTGCATCCTGGCCTTTCGAAGCATGGGGTATGGATATCATTGGTCCTATTCACCCGTCTTCTTCCAGAGGTTACCGGTTCATACTGGCCATCACGGATTACTTCTCCAAATGGGCAGAGGCGATCCTTCTTGCTGAGGTAAAGGCGTCTAATGTAATCAGCTTCATCAAGCATCACGTCATTTATCGCTTTGGGATTCCCCGAAGGATAATCCATGACAATGGGCCTCAGTTCATTAGCCAAGCGTTTCATCGATTTTGCGATAAAAATCGGATACATAATATTGCCTCTACGGCATATTATCCAGCTGCTAATGGTTTGGCGGAAGCTTTCAACAAAACCATTATCAAACTCTTGAAGAAGTTCGTCTCTTCAAACAAAAGAGATTGAAATGAGAAGCTGGGCGAATGCCTTTGGGCATACCGCACAACGGTACGAACACCGACAGGTTGTACCCCATTTTTACTGGTCTACGGGAGCGAAGCAGTTCTCCCTATTGAAATTCAGATCCCGTCACTCAGGATAGCCGTGACTAATGAGATGACTCAAGAAAAGAATGACCTATTAAGGCTTCAAGAGCTAGAAGGATTAGACGAGAAGCGCCTCCAAGCTCAACAGCGCATCGCGCTCTACCAAGCACGCATTTCCAAAGCTTTCAATCATAAAGTAAAGAAAAGAGTGTTCAAAGTCGGCGAGCTAGTTTTAGCCATAAGAAGGCCGATGATCCTTACTCACAGGAGTAAAGGCAAATTCCAGCCCAAGTGGGAAGGCCCTTATGTGATCGAGACAACATTCTCAAACGGCGCTTATCGGTTAGCCCAGCCTAATGGAGACCTGTTAATGGCTCCTATCAACGGTAAATTCCTGAAAAGGTACTATGCTTAAACTCCCCTGCTCAAGTGGAACATAGCGAGAATCTCAATTCTGACAAAACTACTTCCAAAACGAAACTAGTTGGGTCATATTCTATCATGTCCGTATGACCTCTGAATAGATATGTCCTGCTAAAAGGTCATCAAGAGTCTATCACATTCATACTACCTCTGATATCACTCTCGCCCAAACCTGTCATTTACATTCCAAAATGATGGGTCCACAAAGTCAGAAAAGGGTCGCTTTTATTTATTCCCAAAAAGAGCAGAATTATATTTGGGAAGCAAAAAGAAGAAAGGGTACATCATTGTGGGAGAGCGGTCAGATCGCGAATCAACTGTACCAGTACAGCTATCCTCTCATCCCTGGAAACCAAGGCATCAGCACGGGCCCACTCCAGCCGTACCTCGGGATTGTTCATAAAGGACAGCTCGGCTCTTGCCCGAAGAGAGCCAACACGGGCAACGGGCAGCTTCTGTGTGCTCCAGATCCCGTCGTGCCGTGCTCAGTCGACCAGTCGCTGCATCTAGACCTGCCAACGACTGAGAAGCCCACTTCTCTGCCAGAGCAAGTTTTTCCTTCAACTTGCGGGCCCTCGCTACATTCCCTTCATGCTCGGATTGGCACTTCGTCTGAAGAGCAAGAGCCTCCTCCACGACAGCTTTTCTTTCATCCATCTCCAGCTTATATGCTTTGATGGAGTCATCTAGGCTTTCCAGCTATTTAGTAAGCCGCACAGTCATGAGGTCATATCTGGCCTGGACCTCAGCTTCAAGGCTGCCCCGAGCCAGCTGCAAGTATTCGTTAATAGGTTGCTCTAAACCATTAACTATCGCCTCCAGGGCGTCAGCTATCCCAGAATCACCGAACTCCCTGACCGTCCCGATCGGAAACTGAGAAGCCTTCTTCAGACGCTCGAAGTCTAGATTCTTCGCCAACACCATTGATATCAGCGTTTTCAAACAGGTGTAAAAGAGGCTGGTGTATTGCTCGGTCAGCGTGACTAGATCCGATTGGACGCCAGGAGTGGTCGCGATATTAGCGAGTCTCCCTCCAGGAATGATTGCAGACGAGGTAGCCACAGCCGCCGCCTCGACGGGTGGTGCGACCGAAGGAGGTGCGACAACGACGGTCGAAGTCATCGGCATACTCACTAGAGGCGAGGTCATGATAACGGGTTCGTCCTCCTCTTGAGGTGACGAAACTACTCCGGGCGAGCTGGCCCCCGAAGATATTTCCTCCTCGAAGTCGGGCGCCTCCGTATCATCGCCAGGAGCCCGAGCAGAGCCAGAAGGCGCTTCAATGCTATACTCCCCGTGGACGCTGTCCCCTGAGAAGAGGACAAGAAAGTTGATATTAATATGATGGTAATCTTTCTAAGAGGAGACATAAAGATGACATTTACCCGTAGCCAACGGTATATATGTCGCATCTACAGTCCACGTAGCTAAATCACGCCTTAATAACGCAATACGAACTGTCATACCTGGAGAAGGGGGTGGGCCCACCGACACCACCAAGTGCTCTACCGAGCCTTCACCAAGATGCAGTCGAGGATCGTCAGCCGGAATCTCGCTAGGCATGCTCGCGGACACGGCAGAAGTTTCATCCGTTGCTGGTCCAGGGAAAGATTCTCTCATTTGCCTCGGCCACGCAGGCGATTTCGTTCCACTACCGGAGGCGGTGGCAGCAACGGCAGACTCAAGCAGGGGTCCTTCGGCACCGCCAGCCGAAACTGAGGGTCCCTTTCCGAAAGGCGAGGAACCTCCAATCAAAGAGACATCCCCAACAGGGGAGACAACAGGTTCCTCTCTAGGAGCCTCAATACCAGGAATCCGGAGAGAACGAGCAACCGTCTTCTTCTTTCTCTTGCGAGGGGAAGTCTGCTTCGAAGTAGGAGCCCTTCGCTTCCCAGAGACTGCCAAAGCCCCCGTAGGTGGAGGCACTTCATACCTCGGCACCGACACCAGAGGCTCATCCGGAGTGACGGACCCCTCACCCTCGTCAGACGAAACCGAGGGGACTTCGACTCTTCCCCTAGACTTGGGAGGGCACCCTAAAGCTTCCACGCATGTCAAAGTCACGATGGAAGGTGTTGATCGCCACGTAGAACTGGGCATACGAATGGAGGATGCGCAGCTCCGTGGAGAGTGTGACGACCGGCACGATAAAGATTGCTCCCCTGCAACCCATGATAAAATACTGCCATCCTCTGGCTCCATCAATGAGTCCGCCCTTGGACCTGAAGCTGGTGACGGCATTGCCCACGTGCAGCTGATCGTACCCAAACTGCCTGGCGAACCGACTAGGCAAGTAGGGCTCGAAGAAGCAATGATCTTCGCTTCTGTACAGCAAATGGGAGGGTCTGATGCAGACCAACCAATTAAAAGCTTCCGGAGAAAGATTGGTCTTCTCTCCACCTAAATCCTCAAGCCTAATCCCTGACTGATTGTGATGTACAGGGGGGACAGTGCAGAGGATCTTCCAGCAATGACCGAGGCTCAGCACCAGCCGATAGTCTAAAACTGTATTCACGTTCCAGGGAGAGTCCTTATAGTTCAGCAAGAAACTATCCCCCGAACTACTGCCAGGGCCGGGAGACATCACCCGAGGGTTGTGGAGAATTAACCATCCCATTAAGTACAGGTATGGTAACTCTACCCGGGGAAAGCTATCACGCCGAGCTTTATCAACGAGCAGTCCATCAGTCATGGCTCTCAAACCAGTCTGTGTACGGCACACCATGGCAGGAAGCAAGCCCAGTCTTGCCCCGAACACCAGACGCACGGTAGGCCACAGGATGTTCCGGTGAATGCGGTCCGCGGACGCGATGCCGGGCACCACTACTCGACGCAGCCATATGGAGAGAAAGTCAGCCAGCCTGGCTTCCTTAGACAGAGGCCTGCAGCAGCGCCTCAAGTAACTATAGGCCTTAGTGCCTTCAGGGTAATTTCCTACCCCGTCATTGAGAATCTGATCTGGAGCTTTAGCATCCTCCATAAGATCCTCGACGACCTGGGCACTGAGCACGCCCAAACAGTTCACGGGCTCATTCATGCCCCCCGAGACTTTCTCTGACTTAACGGCCCTGGCTCGGTGGAAGAAGAGGTAGGACATCCACTTAGTGGTGTGAGCCAAATCAGAAGGCTCATCATAAAAAGCAGTGCACGTGAAGTAGTGGCACATCAGCTCCTGATACACCTCCACGACCCGAGGGTCCGAGTCCTCCAACTTCCGGTTGGTGGGAACATACTCTTTATATGGGGTATCCTCCATCGACAGTCTCGAGATCACTGCCATCTCATGGAGGGCCAACCCCAACTCCCCCAGTGGAGTGGCGAAGGTCCCGGTGAGCGAAATGTATCGCTCTATCAGTGCCGAAACAGGTTAGGGTTGGGAGGTAACCCAACACTCGTCGCACTCACAGCAGCATACAGTCCGATGACCTCCAGCTCTCTCCGAAAATGCTTCAAGGCCCAGTCAACTAGGCAAGCCCATCGGAGGTTTTTTGGGCTGATCCACCCATTGCACCGAGGATTCTCCTTCGGGTATACACCCCCTCGCCCCATGAAGTCGTTACAAAAAGTCGGCAACTGGACAGGCTGGATCACAGAACTGTCTTCACTCGGGATGCTGCCCGGGCACAGTCCCCTGAACAGCGTCACAACGCCGGAAGGGCGGCTGACAAACGACCCCTGGTCAGCTCCTTTCAGATGAAAGATCTTCCCCGGCTTGCCGTGAAGATCGGGAGTCAGCGTCCACGACATCCTCCTGGAATATATCGCATGGGAGAAAGCCGAGATGGGATAATCTCTCGGCATCGTTGGCAGGTACAAGACCACACTCTCAGTGGGGAAAATCCAGGGTTCTCTCTTGGGCTTCGTCTGGGACTGTTTGTCAATCATGTCCCCAAAGAGAAAAGTCGGCTTGATGTACTGATCCCCATCTATGTATGTCAGGGGCTCCCCGTTAATCATGTTCAGCAACGTCCGCTCGCCCTGAGCCGATATCAAGATCTCCCTTCCTTCAGGATACTAGGGTCCGGAGATAGAAAATGTCACGTGGGACAGATCCTCCAGATAGTTTGAGTGCAGCATCCCAGCAGTGGAACCCATCACCTCGGCCAGTAGAGACTCATGCAAGTTAACTGCAAAAGTGCAAGGAAAATACGTCATTACAAATCTTGTAACATAAAGACCAAGAAACAACCGTCTGTGCTTTACGCCAAGACTGTACAAAATTTGGTCATTTTACGCCGGAAGTCACATCCAGAAGCATAATTGGCGGTATACAGTCCGTACTTTACGCCAGACTGCCAAAATTCTAGTTATTACGCCGGAGATCCCATCCACAAGCGTAAAACTAAAATTTTATAGTATACACCAAGTTTTCGGCAGTCAGAGCTTTTACGCTCAAAACTGCGAAAATATGGAGTTTTACGCTGGCACATTAGAAATGTGGGCGTAAAAGATGAAAATGTCTCCGTGCGTCATCTTCCTCAAAGAGGCTATCAGCATAGAAGACGACCTAGTGCGGTCACGTTCAACGTGTGCGAAGGATTTTTCGTCGTTCTTTGTCATCCCAAAGGCTCTACCTCTAAGGCCGGGTGCGCTACTCGTCGGCGGGATACTTCATTCAGAAGAACGTTCACCTTGCCCGACCGAAGACTCTCTCGCTAGGGCAGAAGAACGAGAAGAAGAACCTATACTCTTTTCCTTAGTGGAGGGGATTTGTTTCGGCGCTATTTCTGAAAACTCGGAGTGCTCGGAAGAAGAACGAGGGGAAAAACTCAAAACAGTCGAAGGCTCTCTTTCGCAGAAGACGGATGAAAAGTTTTTCTCTCAAAAGCTTAGGATATATATAGAGTTCGGGTCGACTCCTCGAATCCTCGGACGGGCTCCTCGAAACCCCAACCAAAATCTCACAATTAATATTTGGTTATGATTGGGTACTACGTCAGCCCACTACTCTCGAAAGGCGGACAGTCAGCAAATTCGAAGAGTTTTTTGTGCAAAAATAGGTCAGCGGTTCCTACGCTAAGGAGCTTCCTACGCTCGACAGCAACAGATCTACGGTTTTATGCTCGTAAGCTACAAGTCTATGATTTTATGCCCGGATGCCTTTGTGCTCGGTAGCTTTTATGCTCGAGAGGCTACAAACCTACGACTTTACGCTCAGCAGATACCAAATCGATGATCTCACGCTCGGTGGCGTTTAGTTTACGCTCGGAGGCAACGGATCCACAACCTTACGCCCGAAGGATTTCTTTTATTCACAGGCTACAAATCTACAGTTCTACGCTAAGGAGCTTTCTACGCTCGACAGTAACAGATCTACGATTTTACACTCGCAAGCTACAAGTCTATGGTTTTATGCCCGGATGCCTTTGTGCTCGGTAGCTTTTATGCTCGAGAGGCTACAAACCTACGACTTTACGCTCAGCAGATACCAAATCGATGATCTCACGCTCGGTGGCTTTCTACGCTCAATAGGCTACGAACTCAGGATTTTCAGCTCATCTATACTACGGATCTCTGACTTTTCGCATATCCGAACAGTTTTTGAGGCGGTCGATTACAGGAGTTCACACAGAAGATACTCCTTCTTGACCTCAAAATATCCTAAGTACCCAAAACATACAGAGTTCAAACATTGAGAAATTACTCTTCTCGGGTCAATTGGAGGTTCATCCAGACTCCAGTCCGAATATTTTATCTATCAAGATGGCAACTCAGTTTTCTCGACCCTGTTCCAAGGGATTTTTTCAGAAGTCATTCTTGAAGATGAAGTCTGAAACAAGAATTCTGTTTACACAGAAGTGAAAACAACAGTTCAGAGCTCTACGCGGTTCCTCAGTCCTAGCAATAGGACAGTTCTAAATGTTCAAAATGCTCAACAGCGTTCTATGGACTATTTGCTATGCGCAAAAGACTGGACCTAGCACTCTTTCTATACAGAGTCGGCGTAAAGAATCAAACGTGTCGAAGCTACACATATTCAGACTTCACAGCAACGTATGGCAAAACGATCATATACGGAGAAGAAAGACGATTTTATTAAAATCAAAATCATGATTACATATGAGGGAAATCCTGTCTACAAGGGGTTTTTCTTCATTTTTCATGGTTACATATGAGGGAAATCCCGTCTACAAAGGATTTTCTCGTCTTCATTGGAAGGCCGCCCCAGAATCTGTTCTACCGGGTTCTTGCATCGGTGCAGGTCTTTCTCTTCTTCCATGGCAGTTCATCGACCACCACAGTCATGAACAAGAAGATCGATGGTGGAAGGATACAGAACTGGGCCTGCATAAATGAGGCAGATCCTATGCTCCGTACACCATGACCGATCCAGTTGAGGCTTCTTTAAGACCCAAATCGATCGAGGACAGCAGTTACAGTTTGTCTGCTCTTGTCCGCGGAGGTCTCAGGGGAAAATATACAGCTTGCAAGCTGTGTGGTCTAATATGACCCTTCCCTTCTCCTGGAAGAACAGCCATATAAAGTTGCTGATTATCCCGAGCAAGGGAGGCTAAGATATCCTTCCATGATCCATCGTTGCAGTGGACACTTGCTCGAAGATGTCATCTTTTTCGGCTCCTTACACGCTGGAAGAACATGATCTCCTTCTTCCTCAGGTCGACTCGACGAACTCCGACGATCATCTATGCGTGGTGATGGGAATATGGGAAGAACGGGTTAACCCCCCCAGCCTTTTTATAGGCGAAAGAGATCACACCGGTCCCCACTAAATCCGCCATAAAGTCAGCATCGACCGTTTCAACGCTCCATTCAGAAACGTTTCGAGTTACGAGGAGCGGTTCATGCTTCATTCAAAGTGTTTCAAATTTTGAGGAATTTAAAAGCTTTGAAGGGGGTCTTGTAGAAGCATAAAAAATACGCCCGATGGCTATACGCAGCGTATTGATGCAGAGCAGCGTAGACAGAGGCCTTCAGAGCCGCCAAACGTGCAACAGAGCTTTCTCCGCCAAACACAGCATAAAATATAAGCTCAACGTAAGGCAGTACGTCCAAACCGCTTCAGCGTAAACAGGGTGCTTCATCGACTCCTGGGTGTAAAACCCATCCTCTTGCAACGCAGCATTGAAGTATACGAGAGACGCTTCGTATTCTCCGAAGTGAACCTGTCAGATCCTGCAATGAACCTGACGTCTGGACTTCTGACAAAGGGATACTGCTCGACTACCCAGACGATGGCTATAATGATGGCACGGCACTGCAACCCAGGCTGTCATTTACCGCCATCTCCTTTGTGTAAACTACTTTTACGTACATGAAGGGATACGTTGCCTTGTTTTACACAGGCAGACATGAGCTGTTTACGTTCTGCAGTAGACAAACTGCCTGCCACATCAAAAATTGCACTCCGTACGGGGCTCGAGGCACGTCTCTACGACCAATGCACAGAGCGATGACAGTTGCTCGAGGCACGTCTCTACGTCTAATACACAGAGCGGTGACAGTTGCTCGAGGCACGTCTCTACGTCTAAAGCACAGAGCGGTGACAGTTTCTCAAGACACGTCTCTGCGACTGATGCGCAGAAGGGCTGCAGACCTTCAAAACACGCTTCCGTATTTAATGCACAGGATGGTGGCAAATCTCGGCATTTAATGCAAGAGATTTGATTATATCTTCAAAAGCCGTAATTTCGGCTAAGACGTCCACATCGGCACTCTGGTACGGTACGCAGCGGCTTCTACGCCCATTCAGTTTCGGTGCTCACTCGGCTTCTACGTCCACTCGGCCTCTATGACCACTCGGCTTCTACGCCCACTCGGCCTCTATGACCACTCGGCTTCTACGCCCACTCGGCCTCTATGACCACTCGGCTTCTACGTCTATTTCGGCTTCTATGCCTACTTGGCTTCTACGCCATGGTGACAGACATTGGCTTCTACGCCCACCTCTTCTACACGAGGGATACCTACCTACGTGGCTTTTATGCCGTAATCTTTATAGCGATTATACGCGTTTTGTCCCTTAGTTGGACCCGCGTCACACGCTCATTCAAAGGATCATCTATACGCAGGCATTGGTTATTTTAACCGTTGTGTAAAAGGGTGCTGTACTTTCCACTCGATTTCTACATCGACGGAGTGGGCACTGTCACTAAAACTCTATAAATAGAGACCTCTATCAATGAGGAACAAGGTCAAAAAATTGGTCAAGAAACCAATATTAGATCCAAGGTCGAACTTCCAAGAAAGATCGAACCAGAGGTCAAGAGAGAGAGAGAGAGAGAGAGAATCCGGAGCTCAGGCAAAGAGCAGGGATCGATGACTTTGGCATCGTACATCCACCCTCTTTTGCAACCTTCGAAGCGGCTTCCTGTCTTCTACGGCACTTCTTCATCATCGTGTGGTCCAAGGGCTAAAGTGATCGACTGCAGATCAGACACCTATAGCAATATTTATCCAGATTAAATAAATTATACTCCTACATCCTCGTATAGGATCAAATTGTACAAGTTTGTTTGTAAACCAAAGAAGGCGGGTTTCGTGTTAACCCTATCTTGAATACATTTTTATTCTTTCGTTTTCCACCACAAACAGCGGTCAAGTCCTTGACTAGGAGTGACCGGAAGGCGACCTTCGAGCAGATTGTGAGCGATGCTCAAAGGGCTGAGGACGACTTAGAGCTGAAGACCAAGAGGAGTAGAGATGCTTCCGGAGCAGGCAGCAGTGTAGGCCCAGCCAAGAGGCCGTTCTAGCAGACTCAGCAGCACCAGGGTCAGGGTCGTGCACCCTTCCGGCAGGTGCCCCAACAGTAGAGGCAGGGACAGCAGCAGGGTCAGAGGCAGCCCATCATTTACCCTTTCTGTAGGAAGCCAGGGCACGGATGGGACATTTATAGAAAGAGGCTAGGCAGATATTTGTTATGTGGTGCAGCAGATCACCAGCTGAAGGATTGCCGTTCAGCACTTGCTCGTACAGCTCAGGGCGGAGGAGCCGCTCAGAGGGGACCAGCCAGAGCACCTGCAGCACAACAGAGAGGACAGACTTTGCCGACTCAGCAGCAGAGGTTTTCTCAGCAACAGCAGCAGCACTGAGGAGGACAGCAAGGGCGAGCCCGTTGGTGATGTGGTCTCAGGTTCTGTTCTTCTTGATTCCATTCCAGCACTTGCTTTATTTGATTCCGGTGCTTCCCATAGCTTTGTGTCTGTATCTTTTGCTGTTAGACACCATCTGGTTGCTGAAGCTTTAGCTAGACTCTGCAAGATCACGACCGGGGGTGGCATCGTCCTAGTCAGTGATGTCTGCAGAGACCAGAGAGTTACCTTGGGAGGCTAGGAGTTGAGTGTGTGCCTACTCGTAATGCCCCTTCTGAGCTACAATATTGTACTCGGGATGGATTAGTTGAGTACGCACTGTGCTAGTATAGATTATCGTGGAGGCAGAGTGTTGTTTAGTCCGCCGGGTGAGCTAGAGTTTCAGTTCGCCAGAGGAGCAGCGGAGTCTTCTGTGGAGCCCTGGTGGTAGAGCCGAGGTTGCTACATCCACTGATAGCGGAGTTTATGAATGTCTTTTCGAAGGAGTTGCCAGGGTTACCTCCGGACAGAGATGTGGAGTTCTCCATAGACTTAGTGCTAGGCGCGGAGCCGATATCCCAGCACGTCTATAGAGTCAGCAACAGTGAGCTGATAGAGTTGAAGAAATAGGTAGATGAGCTTCAGGATAAGGGATTTATCAGATCTAGTTCTTCTCTGTAGGGTGCTCCGGTACTTTTTGTGCCGAAGAAGGATGGGTCGATACGGATGTGTATCGACTACAGGGCTCTGAACAACCTCACAATCAAGAACAAGTATTCGTTGTCGCGTATTGATGATCTTTTTGACCAGTTGAACGGAGCGAGGGTGTTTTCCAGGATTGATCTGAGGACAGGCTACCACCAGGTGAAGGTCAGGCGGAAGGATATTCCGAAGATAGCTTTTTGAACCAGGTATGGACAGTATGAGTTCATGGTGATGCCGTTCGGCAGTGTTCATGAATCTGATGAACAAGGTGTTCCATCAGCATCTAGACAGGTTTGTAGTGGTATTTATAGATGATATCTTGGTATATTTGAAGACCCCAGAGGAGCATGAGGAGCATCTGAGGATAGTGCTGGAGACTCTCAGGAAGGAGAAGCTTTATGAAAAGCTTTCGAAGTATGAGTTCTTCCTTGACAAGGTTGAATTCCTTGGTCATGTGGTGACTGGAGAGGGGATCTCGGTGGATCCGAGAAAGATTATGGCAGTTGAGGCATGGAGTGCTCCGAGTTCAGTAGCAGAGGTCAGGAGTTTCCTGGGACTGGCAGGCTACTACAGGAGATTTGTTTAGGATTTTTCCCAGATTGCAGAGCCATTGTCTAGGCTGACCCGGAAGGACGTAGAGTTTGTTTGGTCAGAGGAGTGCCAGATCGCCTTTAATGAGCTAAAGAGGAGGTTGACGACAGCTCCAGTGTTGACGTTGCCATCAGAATCTGGAGGATTCACTATCTATAGTGATGCATCGCGGAAGGGACTGGGTTGTGTGTTGCAGCAGAATAGGAGGATGATTGCCTATGCTTCCAAGCAATTACGTCCTCATGAGAAGAACTATCCTACCCATAATTTGGAGTTGGCAGCGGTCATCTTTGCTCTGAAGTTATGGAAACACTATTTATACGAAGAGCGTGTGGAGATCTTCACAGACCACAAGATCTTAAAGTATGTGTTTACCCAAAAAGAGCTGAACATGAGACAGAGGAGATGGTTGGAGTTGATGAAAGACTTCGACATATTATTACAGTACCATCCAGGGAAGGCGAACGTAGTTGCGGATGCGCTGAACAGGTATCCGGTAGCTATGTGCCTGACTACAAATCGTTATCTTCTGGCAGATCTAGAGAGCTTGGGCATTGAGGTGATAGTGCCTCGAGTTGAGATACAGATGTGGGGACTGCAGATTCAGTCAGAGTTAGTAGACCGGATCAGGGCTACACAGTTTGAGGATGAGTCCCTGAGGAGCATCAGGGCGCAGGTTCAGATTGGATTATCAGATGAC
>JAYESA010000014.1:85970306-86110306 GCA_036927795.1 Iris macrosiphon | reverse complement strand
AAGGCACTTAGCTAGTATTCCTGTTTTCTCACATGCAGTTACTTCTCTACTACTTCTATTGTTCTCTAGTTTACATTGCAGCTACTTTATCTGCTCCACCATGTATTTATTTCCTGTGCATCTTGTATACTTTTTTATTGCTAGTCATATACACCTTACCATGTATTTGGAGTTGCTTTCAGAGTTATGTACTTCGCTTCAGTCCTGACTGGGCATATTTTTCCAGAGGATCCTGAGGATTTCTGCCCGACATTCTACGGGCCGGGCGTCGAGGAGTGTTGCGACCCCGAGACTGAGGAGGAGCCCGGCAAGGAGACGCCGTTAGCACCCTAGTTAGCTAGGTGGATTTTCCTGGGTTGTTCCCAGTTGCTATTTTAGATGATTGTACTTATTATTTTGTTGCCTGTGAGATGTTGTAGACTTTAGACTTGGACTGTATATTTGGATATTGTACTTGCTCTTTGGTTCTTGTTTCCTTTTACTATCTTATCATGCTTTTACTCTTCCCCTAGTTATTGTGATTGAGTCATATATATATTGCGTGGTTGCCCTCTTTTTGGAGAGGTTATATTGACAGGTTTTGTGAGATATAGATTGTGACCTAGAACGAACCTTTACAGCGTTCTACCGCCGATTCTGCGGCATAGGCTGGACGTACCCACGACTCATGCCCGATTTTTCGGGTGCGGGTCGTGACAATATGCTAGGGTTTGAGGGTTGAACCAAAGACTCTCATGAGTTAAATCAACCCACAAAATAAACCATAAATCAGGTTAAACCAAAGAATGGGTCTAGTCTCCATGCACATGCAACCATGATAAAGTAAAAAATATGTTCCAAATACATATATCGGGAACTGGGAGTGACTAATATACACCTGCATGCTCCTTATAGACCCAATAACATTCATGGCATATCTTATCCTATAAACCTATGCTTAAATATTCAATTACGTTGCAATTAAATTAAATTGTACATCGGCAACCTAATTATCCTGACCATTGATATACCCATAACCCACTCGAGCCAAACTACGTCGATGACACTGGTGTTGCACTAAATTGAGCTCCCTTGTACTCTCTACACAATATTAATCACCTTGATAAATTACGTTATCTTTTGACACTTATTGTTAAACCGTTCATCGGCATCCATGATATGTGATGAACGTATTCCTCTTTACCATCTCACCCTAATTATAATTGACTAATTGCCTTATAAACTCATGACCTAAAAGCCTCATTATCTCGTATAATTTCTTGAATTTAGACTTTCTATAACCCTTGAAAATATGATCGTGACCAGAATTTCCATGGCCAACTTAATCTTTGTAAGTTAGGTAGTGACTAGAGATAAGTGCATCATTGCTCTTAGAACGTGACGTCAAACAAGGATCCCATTGGTAACTGTATCCCCTACCCTTTGAGAACCAAGTAAGACCTAGCATACCTAAATTCATTCTACCGTTTTGAATTCCTTATCCTTAGAGCGTGTCTAATTTTTTATATATCGAGGAATTCGATACGACAAGTTGTATTATCGTTCTTTCGCGGTAAATTATCTTACCCTCTTCTACCAAGATAATTTTTTTAAATTTCGAGGACAAAATTTTTATAAGTTGGGTAGATTGTGAGCACCCTAAAATTTTAAATCTTTAAAAAAATTATTTTATTTTTATTATAAGAATTTTTGTTATTTTAGCAAATTTAGAAAGGATGTTTCTCCGATTTATTTAACTTATATAAATATTTGATTATAATTGGTAATTAAAATTATTTGACAATAATATAATTTTGAGCAAAATTATTTGATAAATTATTATAAAGTTTTCTAGAAATATATTCGTATACAAATTTATTTTTTTGGATATTATATATGTATAATAAGAAATAAGAAAAAGAAAGAAAGAAATAAAAGAAAGAAATAAAATAAATAAATAAATAACTAAAAACTAAAAACTAAAAACTTAAAAAAATAAAAAAATAAAAAAATAAAAAAATAAAAAAATAAAAAAATAAATTCTACCCTAAACCCACCCGAGCATACCCCCAGACCCGACAGGATCCCTCTCTTTACCTACATCTGTGTGTGTCTATATATATATATATATATATATATATATATATATATATATATATATATATATATATATATATATATATATATATATATATATATCATAAAAACCTTTCGAAACTCTAACCCTACCAAAACCACCCGCCAACATCATCCCCACTCCACCAACGGAGACCCCCGACCCCCGCCGTCAGCCTGACTGCCGCCGCGCCAGAAGCAGCCCGCACGCGCTGACAGCACACTCGCGCACAACAGCAGCGGCCCCTCTTTGCGGTATGGTTTCTCTCTCTATGCTCATCCAATTTTTGAACCACTTCTTCATGCGTGTACACAATATCACCACCTTCAAACTCTGATAACTAGTTGTTTTTAAACTGGTTAGAATCAAGTGAAAAACCGACGCAAAGTTAACGAAAAACTCCTCTAAACCAATTCATAAAAAAATGTCCCAACCATCCATGTTTACGCACGATTTTCTTCAAAACGGTAAATTATTTTAAAAATCTACTTAATCAATAATTTAGACAACAAAACCAAATTTTAAACCCTTTAAATAGATTATTTTAATTTGTCATATATTGTTGTCAAATCAGTGTCAAAAATGGCAAAAAATTATAATTTTAAAATCCTAAATTTTCTGATTCGGGGTGCGTCCTGTCAAATGAGGTAACTTTATCGCATGTGGATTGCACCTAAAGGCGAATATCGTCAATGCAGACGTGTGGACTTTCGTGAAACTTGATTTGGATGTGTGTGCACACCGGAATCAATCTGTATCGACACAAAAATTCGGTATCGATATTTTTCAAATTTATGCGATTACTTCTTGTATGCTTGACGTTTAGCAACGAAACTTACGCCATCGAATTTGCAACATTATTCTAGTCATGTAACCCAAGTTTGGTTCGATTTTGAGAATATTGACAAAACGTCGTTTCACGGGCCCTACGGTCCGACTTGACGGACGATTTTAGACCGGCTCATCGGAATCCAGTTCTGGACATTCCTTTGGGTTTGAATCATCATTCTGGACTTGTATATACTAAGTTTGCCAAATTTGGAGAACTTTATCTTCAACATATTTTTTGGTGCAAAGTGGGCCACATTTGGACACCATTTTGACTTGAAACTGCCACTTTTGCCCCTGTGTCCAAATTGGACTTATGGGTAGTCAATCCTAGTTATTTCTTATGTTTTGAAAATGATGGTGATATTAATTTTAGCATTCGAAGGCGTTCGTGAGGATTCCACATTTTCGGGAGTAGTTGATGTATCGAGACTTCGTTATACCATCACCCCAAAGTCCAGGCAAGTATACCTTGCCAAGATGTTTAAAGTTTTTAATTATTTATTATGCATTAGATATTATGTTTATATGGCTTGGTCGATGTATATGTTTATCCTAGGGCCAGCATACGATACTTTGTGTTCAAACCAGATTCGGGTACCGATATCTTTCGCGGAGTCGAGTATCGTAGTTAGAGAGTTATTCTTTCGAACCCATAATTTGTGCATATATTCTTTGCACATCCGACCGTACGACACTTGACACAATATTTATGTGACAGAGTCTTTCTCGACATGTTCGTGGTATTTGGACTCTGGATAGAACTACAGTATGCATGCTATAGTGGTATTTATAGTTATACATAGAGACTATAACTTGTGCTGATAGTTAAAGGTCATGATCTTGCGTGTCATGATATGTGACGTGAGGTTACATTGGGAGGGGAGAGTCTTCATCGTGCTCTGGGCATATTCTACATATTACTTATCTATATGTGTACTAGACTTTAGGTTCCCTATGTGGAATCTAAAGTGATTATATATATATATATATATATATATATATATATATATATATATATATATATATATATATATATATATATATATATACTCATAATATAAAAAGTTATAAAATACCTGGATATAATCTCAATAATTATAACTGCAGACAGCCACCATGTCCTTAGAGAGCTGTTGTTCTCTGTTGGGATAAAGCCCCCAAGTTTGTGGAGTAAGAATATTTTTGATAATTACCAAGTATCTGAATAGGATCTAAACGATCTTCAGAATTCTGAGAATAGTTTGAGCAGAAAGCAGATATTGCTAATGCTGTAAAAATTAAAAATAACAGAGAATTTGAAGATAGTGTTATGACTTTGATCAGCACTTTTTGTGATCACTTTACGGGTTTAGTCTCTGATAACGGTGAACGTACCAGGACTTTACTTCAAAATTTTCGTTGCTCTACTCTCACTCATTTGGTATCTGAATAGGATCTAAACGATCTTCAGGAGTCTGAGAATAGTTTTCATTGTTGTTGGATTCAATATCTGAATCATAAGCTATGAAAGAATTTCCCTCAAGTACCTTTTATATATATATATATACATATATATATATATATATATATATATATATATATATATATATACTAGCCTTCTCTGGGTTTCCCCATACGGAGCCTCGAGTAGGGGTGAGCATTATTCGGTTTTAGACCAAAAATCAAATCGAACCGAACCGAATAAGAGATTCGGTTCGGTTTTTAAAAAAATGGTTCGGTTTCGGTTTTGAAAATACTAAATTTTTCTTGTTCAGTTTCGATTTTAGCTTTCGGTTTCGGTTTAAAATCAAAAACTGAATAAGTGACTCTCGCTAAAGAACCTAGTACAGATTAATCAATAACAAATGTCATTTTTAAAATATACGGCAGATGTGCAAAGTGATGTAGTTGGAATAAAGTAAGAGAGTAATGATATTGATGAGACCCAAAGTAATGAAGGTTCCTTTATGTCACGTTAAGGTCCTCTCAACCTCCTCTTTCTTGGAATAGGCAAGGAAAGTCACACCACCTATTAAATGTCATGATTGTGTCTATAGTTTTCCTTTCTTTTCTTGTACTTCAGAGTTTTGTGGTCCAAATTCCTCTTCATTAGTCTTCAGTTCTTCTCTTCCAGAGTTGAGAAGTAGAGAAAACCGCCCCTCTTCTTCTCCTCTTCGGTCGGGGCTTCTTCTGCAGCGGCCAAGGGGAGCCCCTTCTCGTCTGGCGGGGAGCACCGCTGTCGGAAGACCCTCCTCCCTCGTCCACCTTCCCACCGCCGCCACTCCTTCTCCGAATGGAATGAAACAAGCAGCCATGTCCATTCATTCGGCGATGTGGCAGCGATGAACGAGAAGGCGATGGCTACGGGCGCGTCTTACAGCAGCGGAGGAACAACGGTCCAGAGACGGGTTTGATCGGTCGGCGTCGACGTGGTACACGCTCCAGAGACGGGTTCGATCGCTCGGTGTCGACGTGGTACACTCTGGCTCCGTTAATTGAATATTTTTGTGTGATTTTTTTATTAAAACCGATTAAGCCGATTAAACCGAACTTATTTTTTGGTTTGGTTTATATCGGTTTATCCTGATTTTGGTTTGGTTTAGGTTTGATTTACTGTGAGTTCGGTTTATTCGGTTTGGGAGCATTCGGTGCGATTGAAACCGATTTAACCGAATGCTCACCCTAGCCTCGAGGGTATTGTCTAACATACAGATGAGTTTGTGGGTACCAGCCCGGGGTACGAGTCTATACTCTCATTTGCATGTCACATAGTTGGTTAAAGTAGTTTACCCTGGATTATGGTTTTATTACACCATTTACTTCTGGTTTGTTGTTTTCTTGTACCTTATTATGTCCCTCTGAGGACCTGGTCCCCTGCCAGTTTTTACAGCATAGAAGGTTATAGAGACTTTGAAGTTGCTAATGTATGTTACTTATCATGTGGACATTGGCACCAGGTACTTATATTATTTCTATCCATTCATAATGTTTATTCATCGACTGATATAGCCTAGTTTTATAGACTTATATTTATTTCTCGAGTCTATTTGAGCTTATGTATTACTGGATGGCCGACTTTAGCATATGTAGCTCATTCTTGATATTTTGTGTTCTTGTGGATTGAGATATAGTTATATTTACTGTGGTATGTAGATAGTGACCATTAAAGTACAGCTTATACGTATTCAAGTCGAACCAGAGGCTGGGCGAATGCGTAGCTGGCATATTACGTATTCCTAGTCCTACGTATTTTGGGACTAGGGTGTGACATATTTTTGTGGTGGCCCATGCATGTCCTGAATAAATCGTCTCGGTTACGTTATTGTGTCGAGCAAGCCTGAACTAGGATATGTTTGTTAGGATCTCAATCCATAATTGCTTGAACCTTATTTTGATTTCAATTATCGCCATTGAACCTCGAAAATTGTATTCGATGATACCCTTCTTGAACTCCCTATCATTTGAATCTCGTTCTTTCTTATTTCGAAAGAACGAACACACGTGCTTGACTTTTAGTTATATATTTATTGTGGGGTATAGGCAAGGTGGTGGAATAATTCATAGGAAGACTTATCTAAGTTAAAAATGGGTAAGATAGATGACTAGCTAGGCAGACTACTAGAACGAGATGATAGCTTGGAGTTATATAAGAATTAGCATTAGTAGAGAACTTTTCATTATCAAATAGATATCAGAACTCTCACCAACGATTAGTATTGGACTAGAAGCTTTACCAATCATAAATAATGGCCAGGATAGGTATAGAATTTTTGTAATGACTGAGACGACTATGGTGACTATTTAAGATAATACCCAGTTAAAATGTCAGAATTAGTTGTAGCTTCATAAACCAATAGGACCAACCTTAAGGAATACTTTAGAGGATATGATTTGAGATTCTAATTATGAATAAAATAGTTTAATTTGCAGTTAAGATTAAACCTAAGCATATATAGAATCTTACCATTTTAATGAGTATGATGAATTTATCACTTAGAAGAGATTACCATGACTTCATGCTTATGTTATAGGGTAGCAACCTAGCCAAGAGGACTTCCATGAGGAAAATATGTATTAGATAACAGGGACTAGATGAACAATAGTTTAGAGGGATAGGTAATAGAAGGGGTAAGTCATATGAGAGTAGATAGATATTCCAATTGAAGGTTAAACTAGTATTAGAATGACCAATTTCAATCGTGATTTGAAGAGTGTTCATAGTAAATAGTATACCATGAATGATAGACCTGAGTACCTGATTAGTTTAACCTTGATCACCTACTAAGTTAGAAAAATACGAGTTGGATGAAGTTGTAAGGCTTGTATAAAGCTTACCCATAGCTAGAAGTAGTTTGCCCATAGTATGAGTGAGGTTGTATAGAATAACTTATAGGAATATAGCATTAAGATTAAGGATTTATTGTACTACTTCATCGATTGTATTTGTATCTTTCCTATTAATAATTTCTATCTTGTTTTAAGATCATAAGCCTCTTGCTTTTGCAGCAAAAATCTTCTAATTATCCAATTGAATAGATCCTTCCTCTTTCCCTAGTTGTGCCTTAATTACAAAATCAATCATTTAGCTGGTACCTCTTCTTTGTGTTAATATCCATAACACCAAGGGTATTAGTTCTTTTCTACTCTAATCCACTTAATCTAGTCACTATGACTCGATTATCCATATACCCGCTTAATCGTGCCTTATTCAACCCTGCAACCATACTCTTTTTTAGACTTATCATAAAATATTCTGTTATTTTGGTCTAAAAATTCCTTTCTTTCAAGATTCCCTCAATTTTGGTCTCTTCGTCATCAATTCCAATCAATGATCGAAGCATCTGTACCACCTTGCCTTAGTTAGATCCAACTCAGTCGTTTCTTCTGCATTGTAGAAGCCTAACCTATATAATAGAGTATTGGATGGATAGTAATTTTCTTTATAAAGTTGTTGACCAATATCACCCAGATAGTATCTAGGTTCCCTTATATAATCTTTGATTACAACCAGTAAATCCTAGAATTCTTTTATCCTTATTTAGAAAATAGGCCCTTCCAAAAATCTTGTTAGCAGGACCATGACTTTAGTTTTGATACCAACTTAATTCTTATAAGTTTGGTAGAGGGTAATCCCCATGGTTTTAGTATAGGGTTATTTTTTGAAATTTTAGGATAAATTTGAATTTATTTGGTATTAATTATGTATAATCTCAAATAGATTAAATTACCTCTTTAATTTTTGTATCCTTGATATCTTTGTTGTGGCTCGGATAGTTGGAGCACAACACTATCATTTCCTTTCCAACAACTTCCACCCTTATGACCTAGACAAGCCACTCTATACCCATAATATGACTATCACTCACAAACTCATCTTTCCATTTTTTGTTTTAGTTGCACAACATTCGCGACGCATTTGTACACATAAATGATACATAGATATCTGTTTCCGTTGTGATCAATTTTAATATGCAAAAACTGACTCAATTCTTCCGACAACTTTGACATTCATGAGCCTAACTGGACCTACTCACACAAGACCCAACTATTTCTCCCAAATATACAACCCCATGCTCCTTATAGACCCAACAACATTCGTGGCATATCTTCTCCTATAAACCTATGATTAAATATTCAATTATGTTGTAATTAAATTAAATTATATATCGGCAACCCAATTACCCTAAATACTGATATACCCATAGCCCATTCGAGCCAAACTACGTCCATGATACTGGTGTTGCACTAAATTGAGCCCCCTTGTACTCTCTACACAATATTAATCACCTTGATAAATTATATTATCTTTTGACACTTATTATTGAACCGTTCATCGGCATCCATATGTGATGAACATATTCCTCTTTACCATCTCACCCTATTGTAATTGAATAACTGTCTTGTAAACTCATGACCTAAAAGCCTCATCATCTCAAATCATTTCTTGAAGTTAGACTTTTTATAACCCTTGTAAATATGATTGTGACCAGAATTTCCACGGCGAACATAATCTCTATAAGTTGGGTAGTGACAGGAGATAAGTGTAACATTGCTCTTAGAACATGACGCCAAATTAGGATCGCATTGGTAACTGTATCCCCTACCATTTGAGAACCAAGTAAGACCTTGCATACGTAGATTAATTCTACCATTTTGAGTTCCTTATCCTCGGAACTTGTCTGATTTTTTTATATATCGAGGAATTCAAAACGACAAGTTGTATTATCCTTCTTTCGCAGTAAATTCTCTTACCCTCTTCTACCATGCTAATTTTTTTAAATTTTGAGGACGAAATTTTTATAAGTTGGGTAGATTGTAAGCACCCTAAAATTTTAAATATTTTAAAAATATATTTTATTTTTATAATAAGAATTTTGGCTATTTTAGCAAATTAGAAAGGATGTTTCTCCGATTTATTTAACTTATATAAATATTTGATTATAATTGGTAATTAAAATTGTTTGACAACAATATACTTTTGTGTAAAATTTTTGATAAATTATTACAAAGTTTTCTAGAAATATATTCTTATACAATTTTTTTTAGATATTATATATGTAAATATATTCTTATACAATTTTTTTTAGATATTATATATGTATAATAAGAAAGGAGAAAAAAAGAAATAAATAAATAAATAACTAAAAACCTAAAAACCTAAAAAAACAAATTCTATCCTAAACACACCCGAGCATACCCCTAGACCCGATCGGCTAATCGGATCCCTCTCTTTACCTACATCTGTGTGTGTGTGTGTGTGTGTGTGTGTGTGTGTGTGTGTGTGTGTGTGTGTGTATATATATATACTAAAAATCTACCATAACTCAAATCCTAATAAAACCACCCGCCACCATCATCCCCATTCCACCAACGACGACCCTCGACCCCCGTTGTCGGCCTGCACGCCGTCGCCGTGGCATTGGACGCAGATCGTATGCGCTGACGGCACACCCGCGCACAGCAGCAACGGCCCCTCTTCGCAGTATGGTTTCTCTCTCTACGCTCATCCGATTTTTGAACTGCTTCTTCGTGCGTGTACACAACATCACCACCTTCAAACTATGATAACAAGTTGTTTCTAAACTGGTTAGAATCATTTGAAAAATTGATGCAAAGTCGACAAAAAACTCCTCTAAACTAGTACATAAAAAAAAGTCCCAACCACCCATGTTTACACACTATTTTCTTCAAAATAATGAACTATTTTAGAAATCTACTTGAGCAGTAATTTAGAAAATATAACCAAATTTTAAACCCATTAAATAGATTATTTTAATTCGTCATATATTGTTGTCAAATCAGTGTCAAAAATAGCAAAAAACCATAATTTTAAAACCCAAAATTTTTCGATACGGGGTACGTTCCGTCAAACGAGGAGACTTCATCGCATGCGGGTTGCACCAAAAGGCGTATATCATAAACGTGGATGTGTGGGCTTTCGTGAAACTTAATTTGGATGTGTGCACACACCAGAATCAACTCGTATCCGCCAAAAAATTCGGTATCGGCCTTTTTCGAATTTGTGCGATTACTTCGTGTGTGCTTGTCGTTTCATAATAAAACTTGCACCATCGAATTCGCAGCATTACGCTAGTCTTGTGACCCATGTTTGGTTTGATTCTTAGAACATTGACATTCCACGGCCCTACGGTCCCACTTGACGGACGATTTTATGACAGGCTGATCGGAATCCACTTATGGATATTATGTTGGATTCATATCATCATTTTGGACTCCTAGACACTAAGTTTGTTGAATTTAGAGAATGTTATCTTCAGCATATTTTTCGGTGCAAAGTGGGCCACATTTGGACACCGTTTTGACCTGAAACTGCCACTTTTGTCCCTGTGTCCAAATTGGACTTATGGGTAGTCAATCCTAGTTATTTCTCATGTTTTAAAAATGATGGTGATATTAATTTCAGCATTCGGAGGTGTTCGTGAGGATTCCAGCTTTTCGAGAGCAATTGATGTATTGAGACTTCGTTATACCATCACCCCGGAATTCAGGCAAGTGGACCTTGCCAAGATATTTACAGTTTTAATTATTTATTATGTTTATATGGCTTGGTTGATGTATATGTTTATCCTAGTCTGACATACGATACTTTGTGTTCAAACCAAATTCGGGTACCGACATACTTTGCGGAGTCGAGTATCGTAGTTAGAGAGTTATTCTTTCGAACCTATAATTTGTGCTTATTTTCTTTGCACATATGACCGTAGGACACTTGACACAATATTCATGTGACAAAGTCTTTCTCGACATGTTCATGGTATTTGGACTCTAGATAGGACTACATAATGCATGCTATAGTGATATTTATAGTTATACATAATGATTATGACTTGTGCTGATAGTTAAAGGTTATGATTTTGCGTGTCATGATATGAGACATGAGGTTACATTGGGAGGGGAGAGTCTTCATCTTGCTCTGGGCATATTCTACATACGGATGAGTTCGTGAGTACCAGCCTGGGGTATGATTCTATACTCTCATTTGCATATTACATAGTTGGTTACAGTAGTTTACCATAGATTATGGTTTCATTACACTATTTATTTCTAGCTTATTGTTTTCTTGTACCTTGTTACATCCCTCTGAGGATATGGTCCATTGGCAGTTTTTGTAGCATAGACAGTTATGGAGCCTTTGGAGTTGTTGATGTGTGTTGCTTGTCATGCGGGCATTGGCACCAGGTACTCATATCATTTTTACCTAAGTTATGCTTATTCATTCATATTGTTTATTCATCTGCTGATATAGCCTAGTTTTATAGACTCATATTTCTTTCTCGAGTCTATTCGAGCTTGTGTGTTACTGGGCGGCCGACTTTAGCATATGTAGCTCATTCTTGATATTTTGTGTAACCTCCGATTTCCAATTTCCAAAATAATTAGATTTTAATTTATTTTAAAATATCAAGTTTTATAAAATATTTTTCCTTGAAATTTTAGTTGATTTTGAACGATGTTTGATTGTAGAAGGTAATTTAAAAATCTTTTATAAAAATCATTTTTCTAAATGTCAATTTATTATAAAATAACTAGATAAATAATGAGGTAAATATAATACTATAGCTTCGAATATTTTGGCTTGAAATGATAAAATTATTTGTTTAATTTATTGAAAGACTAGTTGATAAAATAAAATAAATTTTTATTTATTGGGATAGTAAATAAATAAATGTCATATTTTCTAAGATTTTGCAAAATGTATTAATTAGTAGCTAATTTGGAAATTAGCTAGCTTTCCTAAAAACATTTTCTGAAATTATAATCTTTATTTTATTTTTACAAGTTACCATCTTTCATTCACCTTCACTCCCACATGAATTTATTCATGTATGATTCTGGGCCATTCATTATTGGGCCAACCCGCAACCCTTTATCCCACACCCTTCTCCCTATTTAAGTTCTCATTCTCACAACCCCCTAGAAACCCTAATCTCCTAATTATTAGCTAGCCTCCACAATTCCTAAGCCAACAAGCCATCACCACCATTTTTGTGTGCTCGTGTCCGTGTGTCCAGCATCACCGTGTCAGCCGTGATGGCCTCGGGTCCGACCCCGGGTGTCCCACCGTATCCATTCATTTCCTGTGTCCAGATTTACAGTTTTACAACCAGCTTTCCGTGTCCGACACACCCGGACACGCCCACAGTACATCAGATTTCTGTGTCCTGCCCCGGACACGTCCCCCACCGAGCACCACCCTCGTGTCCAACCCGGACACGTACACAACACCATCCCCGTGTCCGGCAGCCCGGACACGACCCCCTGACAGTCAGCACCCTAACCCTAACCCTAGATCTAGCCTTATCGAACCGAGCCGCGGAGCACCTCCTCGTCGTCAAGCCGGTGGCTACAGGACCTCCGCCTCCGCCGTAGATTCAGAACCACCGTCGTGCGTCGAGCCGAACAGCCGCCGAGATCTCCTTCCGCCGAAACGAACGTCGGTTTCGACCCGTCGTCGAGATCCCGCCGACCGCCTCGAACAGAGGAACCGCCGACCGCCTCCTCGACCAGACGCAGCCGTCCTCGAGCGCCGAGCCCGCCTCCTCGAGCGCCGAGCCCGCCTCCTCGACCAGACGCCGCCGAGCTCGGAGATCCGCCGCCGCCGCCCTGCCCGGCGAGACCCCTCCGTCGACGTCGGAGTACTCCGGTGAGCTTTTCCCCCTTTCCCTCTTTCCCTCTTTCCTTTTTCGTTTTCAGACTGTGGATTAGGGATTCATTGAGTTATAGTTAGTAATGAGTTAATTACATTAGTAAGTTAATTAGATTAGTTTAGTAATTATTAATCAATTAGTATAATTAGATTAGTTAATTAATTACTAATCAGTAAATTATTTATAATTAGTTAATTAATTAATCATTTAATTAATTTATATTAGTTTAGTTTAGTTAATTGAATTTATAATTAAATTAGTTAATTAATGTAATTTGGTTATATTAATATAATTAGTTTATATTAATATGTAATTTGGTTATTTATAAATTGATTTTATTAATATGTATTAGTCTAGTAAATTCATATAATTAACTTAGTAAATTCATGTAACTAGTTTAGTAAATACAACATGATTAGTTTTATTGTTTTAATTTATAAAATTAGTTTAGTTAATTTAGTAATCATTAATTAGATTAATTAGTTAATTAATAACCAGTTAGTAATTTCTTAATAAATTAGTAATTTGTAATTAGTTTGGAAATTTATGTAACTTGTTTATTAATTAAATATAATTAGTTTAGTAACTTCCTATAATAAGTTTAGTAATATATATATATGCATATTAGTTTTATTGTTTATAATTTAGTTATGTATTATGTGTAAGGGTTTTGATTGGTATATATATACAAATATGTATTTTGGTATAAAAAGTATATATGTATATATATCTATTAGTGTATATACACAAATACGTATTTTGGTAAATTACTAATAGACACTTATATATATATTATATACGTTTTATTGGTATAATGTATGTGTATGTTAATGTATGTTTCGGTGTAGAGAAAATACGTATATTTTGATGTAAATATACCTGTGTATAATATACGTATTAATTGATATATTTATTTTGGTATGTTAATAAAAACGTATTTTTGTTAATATGTATATGTACTTAATATATTTTCAAATATGAATAATTAGTATAAATGTATATATATATATATCTTGTACATACAATTAATGTATTGTAATTGTATTTAATGTGATGTACTAGTATTAGTATATATTTAAATAATAACATTGGCAATACACATATATTTTTAAAATGTATTTTAGCATATGTATGAGTATACATATATAATGTCCAACTAGTATAAATCAAACATGTATTTAAAAGATATGTATATATATTGTAAATACAATTAAATGGGTGCATGTATATATATATATATTGTAAGTATTAGTGATAATTAATAATATGTGTATTTATATACGTATCCCTACTAGATGACCCTAGTTGACTAGTGCCATACCGGGCAGAGCCCTGAGTTCATGTATTTGAGATGTGTTAGTGTAGCACCTGATGCAAATGTTGTATTGGATATATTTTAGGACTGTTGGTTCCTCCAGACGATACTCTGGGACAGGACATTGGTTTTACCAGCTAAGGACCCCAGGCGAGTACATTCTCTGATTAGTTTCTAATTTATGATATCTCCTATGTTCACTGTATCTAGTGTAAATATACATGTTCTTGACACGTTGGTTACACGGATTGGTATACACGGATCTCGTCATGAGATGTTATTCCTTATTCATGGTGTAGCTTGTACAAGACTTATTTTCCTTGTTATCTTGTGCATGTACAGACACTGATTTCCGGGGAGATTTGCTACCTTCCTAGGGAATCCTGTTCCATAGCGTACCATGATTGGATCTACTATACCAGTCGGGGGTTTGGGGAGTACTTTAGTGTAGATATGTGATCATACCCAACTTTATATGCACCATAGCTCACCCCACATCTCACGTCGGGTGCGGCCTGACCATTTATATGAACCATAGCTGTTACGTGTGATTAGCCTGATCTCTACATGCACCATAGCTAACCAACGGTTAGCCTGACTCTATATGAACCATAGCTAATCACATGTAACCAGCCTGATCAAGTTCCCAAGCCGATCACATATTAAAGCTAGTACTCACACACTTAGTCATAGAACTCTTGCTCATGGACATAATGTTTCTTTCCTGCATTTACTTACAGTATTTCCAGTATTTCTCTCATTGTACATTTCTCGTACCTATACATGCATCTGGTATGTTTCCATCTAGAACTGCTACATAGCTTATGTCATTTATATAGAACTGCTATTTAGAGATGTACTTTGCTCCTTCCTGACTGGAAAATATTTTTCCAGACTGTGACCTTAGTAGACTGGTTCCGACACACTTGGGGATTGGAAGTTAATGATTGCAGGTATGATTATGTTGTCTTTAGACTTGTGTTGTTTTCTTTTACTTCTTCAAATTCCTATCGTGCTGTAGTTGTGATTGAGTATGTTGTTGATATTTTATAGTATCATCCGAGTCTCCTTATGGAGTTGGATACTAGCGTGAGATTGTTAGATAGTACTCGACCTAGACAGCGTTCTACCGCCGATGCTGCGGCGTAGGCTGGACGTACCCACGCATTCGTGCCCCTAAACCGGGTGCGGGTCATGACATTTTGTATTCTTGTGGATTAAGATATAGTTATATTTACTGTATTATCTAGATAGTGACCATTATAGTATAGCTTATACGTATTATAGTCGGACCAGAGTCTGTTCGAATGCGTAACTGGCATATTACGTATTCCTGGTCCAATATATTTTGGGATTGTGGTGTGACAAGTATTTAGCCGATGGACACATGTTTAGCCTATATTCTGGGAGTCTATTCCTAACCATTTTGGTAGTATGGTTCTATCTATATTCAGACTGCAAGTAACAATCCAAGCATGTATTATTTGATATTGAACTAGCTTTTTATTTTGTATAGCTAGCTTCATGATCATTTTGATAGAGCGTCTAGGGTGCCTTACTACTTTATCTTATTGTTCTATATTATTGCTTTTGTTTGAATGATTGAGATATAGTATATTATGTGAGGACGTATGCGACTTATATTATAGTGTATATCCTTGTCTAGGTACAATCATGATCGTATTATGGGATACTGGCATATATTATAGTGTATAGATGGCTGAGTCACACATATGTTCTTCGTATTTCGGTAAAGGAGGATGACAGGGTCCATTCCAAATTGTTTATGCATGCAAAAATACAAAGCAATAGAATAGGTTTATTATATTACCATTAGAATATATATATATATATATATATATATATATATATATATATATATATATATATATATATATATATATATATATTTGGGTATGACATATAATCTAGTTGAGCACAAACAAATTAGAGTTATTTTGGAGAGCCAATCTCGGTAGCAATTCGAAGAATTGAGAAGCGCGACTTTGTTTGGAATGCGGTCTATAGCGGGTAGAGAGAGAAAAATATGCCAACAACGGTCGTGGATTCAACAACCTTCGAGTTTTTTGTGAGTACTTTATTATATTCATTGGGAGGATGACTGTTCTTAACTTTGCTTTTGTTCTTTTTTGATATACCATACTTGTAGGGATACCTATTGTCTTTGGTTAAGGTATTACGAGAGTGCTATAATTAGATTATAGTAGATTTGTTCTTGGCTTATACTGTGATTTTTTAACGCACAAGTTTTTTCACGTTAATACTTTGTCTTTATGTTCATGATTTCCTATATTCTGCATTGTTGATTGTTAGTTAGTGGATTCAAACCCATCACACAAGCCCCACATGTCCCCTTCCCTCCTCCTTTGGCTCTTGCTCGATGTATTGCACACGCATGCATTTACTAGATGAATTCATATGGATATTAAAGGCATAATTGAAGTTCCAAAAAGTGGAATTGCTTGATGGTGGATGACACAATACCCTCTCGTCCTTTGAAGATTGGAACAGAAGTGCTTGATGACAAATGATATAATACTCCATCGTCCTCTAAAGTTCTAACATATATGCTCTAAAGATCCTCTCAAAGCCTAAATATTATTATGTGCAAGTTGATGTAGTTTCGATACTTTATTTCAGATGGTTTGAACATCTTAGAGAAGTTGTCCTCCCCTTCTAGACCTGTCATGACCCGCACCCGGATATTCGGGCACGAGTACGTGGTTACGCCTAGCCTACGTCGCAGAATCGGCGTTAGAACATTGTCTGGGTCATTTCTAACTATCTAGCATCTCAACAATATAATATGGTACATGTCAATCATCTCAACTCCAAATGGAGGAACAAAATGGTATCTCATAATATAACTAAACTCAATCAAATACAAACTAAGGAAGATAAGCACGAATGGAATAGCGAAGGAAAGAATAAGATATAAACCACAATCTAAAATAATATACAACCCAAAGAATCTCAATAATATAATATAATACAAGTCCAACACAAATAAACTAGACCTCCTCGGGCTCTGCAACTAAGTCCTCCTGGTCTACCAAAGGATCCTCTAAAGATACACCGTCCTGTGGACCATAGAATATGGGATACTGCTCTATAAACCAATCATCTGGAAAAATATATCCAATCAGGATTAGAGCGAAGTACATACCTCTGAAAGCAGTTTCAATAGCATAATCAAGCATATAAACAGATATAGAAATAAAATACCAGATCACTAAACATATGAATGATAAACAAGATATACAGGTAATGTATGAGAATATAGATCAACAATATGAATATCACAATATGATGAAGTAAACTGCAACTAACTATCTAAATGTGCCTCAGAATACGAGTTCATTATGTGATCGGGTTGGGTGAACATGATCAGGTAAGACGGATTACAAGTGAGGTATGTAACCATAATGTACACAATTTGTAACAATGGCTTTGATCACATAATCAACTCCTACTCTTCCACCCCCAACTAATACCGATGGATCCAATCACGACACGCTACGAACACGAAAATATAACCACTGTCACGAGCAGTGGGTGTACACGAATATCATAACCACCGAATACGAGCAGTGGGTGTACACGAATAAGCACACTGAATACGAGCAGTGTATGAATATGAAGTATCATCAATATCCAGTATACACGATGAGATACAATGTACACGAGTACCCGCTGAACACGGTAGGGGATAACATCTCATGATAGGATCCATATAGTACCAGTCCGTGAAATTACTGTGTCGGGATCAATGTATACAATTCTAGAACATGCATATATACAATATTATGAATTAAAAACAATCAAAAAAATGTACCCTCCTGTGGTCCAGAGCAATGTATGTCAAACTGTCCAAACTGGTGTCACACAGACCTATATATGGAATATTGTATTAATACAAAGTTCTGGAAAGAAATTAAGTTAAACTAGTCAACATTTAGGTCAACAAGCTGTTTCTAAGTCAAAAATAGTCAAACTAGGTCAACTCTATGCCAACTAGTCAAACTTAGTCAAACTATGAGTCTATCTCATTGATATTGGGTTCATACACTATGAATCTAGGTCAACAAGCTACAACTTAAGATATTAAGATACCGTATCTCAGGATACACAAACAATAGGTAAATATCACATATCTATATTAAAGCAATATTAAATATATAAATCATAATTACAAATGCTAAATGATTATCTTGGCTTTGAACCAACTTGGTATCACAACACTAAACCTCTATCTTGATACCCAAACCCAATACCTTGATTATTCTCCAATACCTTGATACTTACCTTGGTATCTCAAGGTAAATTCAAAACCTTATTTATACTAACTACCCAACAATAATTATAAACTACCATGCATTTAATATTTATACAATACTATATACCTTATTTTAGTCATCTTAATACCCACCCATAATTAGTTTATAACTATCCTATTACTATGCCAATACCTACTACTCATACTTTGGTATATCTTGATACTTACCTTGGTATCTCAAGGTAATTTTCAAAACTTCATATATGTACTAACTACCCAACAATAATTACATATATCAATCCAATATAACTCTAGTATGTACTAATAGAATAAATACTAACTACCAACTATACACTAACTATTAATACATATATACGTACATACATACCTACAAATATATAATATATAAAAGATACTCATAACAATTGATAACTAAAATATACCAACTTACTCAATAATATTATGTGCTACAACTAAATATATACATATATAGTATACTATAATACAAATAGCAATTAGGAACATATTTATATATATATTAATTACCATATATATATACATATATATATATCTATATATATATATATATATATTAATATCTAATATATTAAAAATTTCCAAACTGTCGCTATATACCCTGCCCACTGTCGCCGAAAAGCAGCTGGGTATATACAATTACATCCTCCATGAATTTAGAACACAAAAAATAGATCTACATATAATTTGCACAAACACATGGAGAGTATCACACCGTATCCCACTAGATCTAGAATACGCATGTGACACGAGTCCACCACACATCCAAACGTACCCCGAAGGACACGAACAAGTCACATATATTATTTATGAATAATACGAAGAGTCAAATACAAATCTACGTGTCTGTGTCAAAATATGACATGTACAAAGTCCTGTGTCGGAGGAAAACCCCCAAATCAACACGTATCACCAAATTGATGGGATACGACCTACACGTACCTAATTATAGATACGACACTAGCCCCAAATATATAAGCACGTGCCAAATTGATCTATAGGACCAATTGACACACACAACAAATATCAATCTCGAAATTCCCCCAAAATTGACACAAAAAGTACCATAACTTTCTCAATAGGCCTCTTATGAACACAAAACCAAATCCTATGGGTAGCCTATGCATATGGGTTAATTTTTTATGGTTAAATCTCAGATTTATAACCTAAATTAAGGAAAAAAACTAAATTGTACCTATTGGGAGATGGATTCCCAATAAAATCTCCAAAATTGGTGAAATTGGCCTTCAACTTGTAGATCCTTGTAGATCCATGCTTCCTCCTTATAGATCTATATTTCCTTCTTGTAGATCCATGCTCTAATAGTCTCTAATGGTGATTTGGAAAATAATTGGGTGGAAATTTGGTAGGGATTTGGTTGAGAGAATTTTCTATATCTATATTTGGAATGAAAAATGAAGAGAGAAAATTTTCATCCCCTTTATATAGGCCTCACTTGCCCCCTCCCTCAAGCTACTATGTAAAGTCTAAAATATCCCTTGGGGCCTCTCATGAAGAAATTAATTAAGAAGGGAAGCTTCTAGTCTAATGGTTTAATTAATTTAATCATCCTCATAATCAATGGGCTTTCTAGTTGGGCTCAATTCTAACAATTAATACATATTGGTCCATGAGTCTAAACTAAACTAGTTAGGTCCACTAACACAAGTCCAAAAATAAATCTAGCATGCTAATAATAAATATATAATATAATAAATAAAATTAAATATGCACAATATTTAATTAATTACCAAATGACTAAAATATTCTTTCCTAGAAAATATGGTAGTGACAAATCTACCCCCCTTAGAAGAATTTCGTCCTCGAAATTAAAACTCTCACCCCTCTCTCTTGGGCCAGTCATATCCTATTCATATAAATCTTACTATGGTCAAACCCCATCAATCATAGTCTAAAATAGTATATATCCTATAACATACAATCATATCATTCTACTGAAAGAGAAATCATACTTGGATATAGTCTCTAACTATCATGAAATCAGTCTCTGCCCTGCTGGGATGTCTTCCTTTACTGGTGAGGTAATCTGCTATGCCATATGTGGCCTATTTCATTACACACTATTAATCATCAATCTTGTCAAGATATTTTTAATACTGAGGGTTACTAAATACTAGTGATATACTCTAATTCTAGGTCATGGACATGCTTAGCTCACTGGCACTTGCTACTTAGGATACTATTCAAGATACTGCTAAGATACTACCTTCTTGTTCTGTTTCAATCACCAAAAATTTTCAATCATTCTCTTGCAAGGAACACTTGTATACCTTTTCAATTATGTATTTTATTAGCACACCCTCGTCCAACTTATTACTCCCTATAGGATGCCTTACTTAAATCTTGTTATTGTCTACACAAGGCATCAGCTCTCATATGCATTTTGATTATATTCGTATACCAAGTTACCCATGTCTCTCCTCTATATTATTATATTAATCACTAAAATGCTTGCCTAAACTTTCATAATACTTGAGGTACTTTGTCTCTTGTTACTAGGGTATCTCTTTCTATCTGATACTTGGTGCAACTCATCCTCTAACATTTATTTAATCATCTTAAGCTTCTCATATGTACATTAGTATCATAATACATACACAATAACCTTCTAGCCATTACAACACCATGAAATCTCACTGGTATCCTTATACCCCTCGGACTATTCTCTGATACATAAGACCTCTATACTCAAAATTGGCAAGGTACTATACCTACTAAACTTACTTTTATATATATATTGTCTCCCTCCTCTACTGCTTGGATCACTTGTACTATCACTCCCAAATATCTTTTTATCCATATTAACTGATACACCAATCCAATGTCATTACACAATGTATTTACTGTTACTAGCATATTACTCAGCTAATCCCTGATATAGAAACACTAGCACTCTTAATATAGTAACACTAGCTTCCTAACTACACAACATATGTCCTTAAGGTTCTAGGGTACTAGCTTCATCATTAGATCACCTCATATACCCACTGGAAATTATGATCACTTGCATCCAATGCAATAGTTATTAACTTCTATAATACACACATTTCACTTCACTCTCAAAGGTCGACATATGATTCCATATCTCTATTGATGTATATGTATCTCTTCTCAAACCTTACAGACGGATATGCAAATTAGTGATGCACTATATATCTTTTATGACCAATCTTGATATTTTTCAACCCATGACATAATATTAACACTCAAGCTTTCACTTTCTGATACTCATGAACTTTCACACTGACACTTATCATCCACTATACATCATGCACACAATTTTTCGATACTTCTCCCACCTATTGCTTCTAACATATCACTAGCCTCAATATAGGTGAAATACCCATCACTAATCATATACTGGTATACTCCTATCTACTCACAGTAATGCTCTACTTTATCTTAACACAAGTCTTACTACTTTAGCACAATGTATTATTATTCCCTCATGCTCTCACATACACTTATGGGTACCCTTCCACTATGGCACACTCATTAATACTCTTGATGCATATACATATCTATACTCTTGATACACCCAAGTATCAACCACCAATTTGAATATCATACTTCATTGATTTTTAACACAATTTTCTTGATACTTAATTGTTTATATGGATCACCCAACAACATGAATTCATGATTATCCTAAACTGGTATGCTGACTTTGATACTAACTCATGGAACCACTACTGATATTCTCTACTCCCTCTTCTACCTATAGTAACTACTAACTTATAATTACACCTATCATAGAACTAATGCTACAAAGTACTATGCTATGGGTTATCCCTAGATTTATGCCTATTGCTCGCATGCCTAACTAAGAACCACTTACACACTCATAAGTCACACTCTCAATAGTCAATACTAATACTCAAGATATATACCTAATTGTAACTCACCAATTATCATACTAATAAGGACTCTAATAGAAATAAGCTCTATAAGGAACTAGAGAACTGAAGGTATCTCTACTGCTAAGCTAAGGAACAATGGAACAAAGTCCTGAATTAACATAAATGAATAAGTATTGAGATGATACTTTAAGAACCAATTTAAGATACAATCTGATAATCATACACGTCTGTCCGAAATTATGACACTTAGAATCCTCGCCACGCCAGTAAGCATAGCTGCGATAAACGATAGATTCTATAACTAGGGTATGCAACTCTATAATCATGTCATCTAGAATCCTCACCACGCCAACCGGTATGGCTGCGAGAAACTCTAAGTTTCATAACAAAGATATGTACATATGAAGTCAGGTCCCTACGTTTTTGCTACGCAAGCTAATATGGCTACGATAAACTCTAGGCTCCATAACCAAAGTAGACGTTTCACCTTTCTCATTATCCTTATCTACATATGTTATCAGATGATACCGTAACTTAGTCCATAAAATTTCTCTCGATATGAGATCAAAATCAATAATAAACACCAAGAATTTAAAATCAACTGATCACCAAGAATCAAATTCAATAATCGATCACCAAGAATCAAATTCAACAACAACAAGTGAGAGCAAACAGAAACAAGAGAAAAGATTTTAAATGGGAATTGTAATAAGATTCTCAAGGGTCATCCCAGGAATCTCTCAAAAAATTTGTGATTGAGTATCATCTCTCATCCTAGTGTCCTATGTCCTATGTCCTATATCCTATCGCAGGCACGCAGTAGTACAACTAAGTCATCGTACTACCACGATATCATATAACTTGCGAAGCCTGACCTGCATGGGCCACCACTAAAAATATGTCATGACCCGTACCCGGATATTCGGGCATGAGTACATGGTTACGCCAAGCCTACGCCACAGAATTGGCGATAGAACGCTGTCTGGGTCATTTCTAACTATCTAGCATCTCAATAATATAATATGGTACCTGTCAATTATCTCAACTCCAAATGGAGAAACAAAATGGTATCTCATAATATAACTAAACTCAATCAAATACAAACTAAGGAAGATAAGCACGAATGGAATAGCGAAGGAAAGAATAAGATATAAACCACAATCTAAAATAATATACAACCCAAAGAATCTCAATAATATAATATAATACAACTCCAACACAAATGAACTAGACCTCATCGGACTCTGCAACTAAGTCCTCCTGGTCTACCAAAGGATCCTCTAAAGATACACCGTCTTGTGGACCATAGAATATGGGACACTGTTCTATAAACCAATCATCTGGAAAAATATATCCAGTCAGGATTGGAGTGAAGTACATACCTCTGAAAGCAATTTCAATAGCATAATCGAGCATATAAACAGATATAGAAATAAAATACAAGATCACTAAACATATGAATGATAAACAAGATATATAGGTAATGTATGAGAACATAGATCAACAATATGAATATCACAATATGATGAAGTAAACTGCAACTAACTATCTAAATGTGTCTCAGAATACGAGTTCATTATGTGATCCGGTTGGGTGAACATGATCAGGTAAGACGGATTACAAGTGAGGTATGTAACCAGAATATACACGATTTGTAACAATGGCTTTGATCACATAATCAACTCCTACTCTCCCACCCCTAACTATACCGATGGATCCAATCACGATACGCTACGAACACGAAAATATAACCACTGTCACGAGAAGTGGGTGTACACGAATATCATAACCACCGAACACGAGCGGTGGGTGTACACGAATAAGCACACTGAACACAAGCAGTGTGTGAACACGAAGTATCATTAATACCCAGTATATACGATGAGATACAATGTACACGAGTACCCGCTGAACACGGTAGGGGATAACATCTCATGACGGGATCCATATAGCACCAGTCCGTGAAATCACTGTGTCGGGATCAATGTATACAATTCTAAAACATGTATATATACAATATTATGAATTAAAAACAATCAGAAAAATGTACTCGCCTGTGGTCCAGAGCAATGTATGTCAAACTGTCCGAACTGGTGTCACACAGACGTATATATGGAATATTGCATTAATACAAAGTTCTGGAAAGAAATTAAGTTAAACTAGTCAACATCTAGGTCAACAAGTCATTTCTAAGTCAAAAATAGTCAAACTAGGTCAACTCTATGCCAACTAGTCAAACTTAGTCAAACTAGCTATTTCTAGGTTGCTTGAGTCTATCTCAATGATATTGGGTTCATACACTATGAATTTAGGTCAACAAGCTACAACTTAAGATACTAAGATACCGTATCTCAGGATACGCAAACAATAGGTAAATATCACATATCTATAATAAAGCAATATTAAATATATAAATTATAATTACAAATGCTAAATGATTATCTTGGTTTTGAACCAACTTGGTATCACAACACTAAACCTCTATCTTGATACACAAACCCAATACCTTGATTATTCTCCAATACCTTGATACTTACCTTGGTATCTCAAGGTAAATTCAAAATCTTATTTATACTAACTACCCAACAATAATTATAAACTACCATGCATTAAATATTTATACAATACTATATACCTTATTTTAGTCATCTTAATACCCACCCATAATTAGTTTATAACTATCCTATTACTATGCCAATACCTACTACTCATACCTTGGTATATCTTGATACTTACCTTGGTATCTCAAGGTAATTGCCAAAACTTCATATATGTACTAACTACCCATCAATAATTACATATATCAATCCAATATAACTCTAGTATGTACTAATAGAATAAATACTAACTACCAACTATACACTAACTATTAATACATATATACATACATACATACCTACAAATATATAATATATAAAAGATACTCATAACAATTGATAACTAAAATATACTAACTTACTCAATAATATTATATGCTACAACTAAATATATATATATATAGTATACTATAATACAAATAGCAATTAGGAACATATTTATATATATATTAATTGCCATATATATATATATATATATATATATATATATATATATATATATATATATATATATATATATATATATATATATATATATATATATATATATACATATCTATATATATATATTAATATCTAATATATTAAAACTGTCAAACTTTGCTATATATCCTGCCCACTGTTGCCGAAAAGCTGCTGTGTATATAGATACACTGCAGTTTTTGTGACAGTTTCCTGCACTGTCACTAAAAACTGTCGCTGAAGCTTCTGATACTCTGTTGATACACTGTTATTTCAGCGATAGTTTTTTGCAACTGTCGCTGACTGTTGTCGCTGAAAAGCTGCTACCGCTGCTAGTTCTCCGCTGTTTCGACGCTCGTTGTTGTGACACTCTCCTGAAACATATATGTATATAATATATATAATAACATATATATATATCTACCATATATATATATATATATATATTGTGTATTGTGTACATATATATATCTACCATATATATATATATATATATATATATATATATATATATATATATATATATATATATATATATATATATATATATATATATATATATACACTAATAATTATACACACCCCTCACATAGTATTATGTACATAATACACATAGTAACATACACACACATACATATTAATATGTATATATATAACTATACACATATATATACATATATATACGTACATACAATATTCACCATACACATTATATAATTATAATTATAACAACTCATAATATCTATTTACATGCTACCATATATAATTATACATACATATACAAGAATAGCTACTTACAATATACATAATAAATATATAGATCTAAGACACAAGAAGCATAATTATATATACCATAATATATATATATATATATATATATATATATATATATATATATATATATATATACAATTACATCCTCCATGAATTTAGAACACAAGAAATAGATCTACATATAATTTGCACAAACACATGGAGAGTATCACATCGTATCCCACTAGATCTAGGATACGCATGTGACACGAGTCCACCACACATCCAAACGTACCCCGAAGGACACGAACAAGTCACATATATTATTTATGAACAATACGAAGAGTCAAATATAAATCTACGTGTCTGTGTCAAAATATGACATGTACAAAGTCCTGTGTCGGAGGAAAAATTCCCAAATCAACACGTATCACCAAATTGATGGAATATGATCCACACGTACCCAATTGTGGACACAAAACTAGCCCCAAACATACAAGCACATGCCAAATTGATCTATAGGACCGATTGACACACACAACAAATGTCAATCTCGAAATTTTCTCAAAATTGACACAAAAAGTACCATAACTTTCTCAATAGACCTCCTATGAACACAAAACCATGGGTAGCCTATGCATATGGGTTAATTTTTCATGGTATCTCAGATTTAGAACCTAAATTAAGGGAAAAAACTGAATTGTATCTATTGTGAGATGGATTCCCAATGAAACCTCCAAAATTGGTGAAATTGGCCTCCAACTTGTAGATCATTGTTCCTCTTTGTAGATCCATGCTTCCTATTTGTATATCTATATTTCTTTCTTGTAGATCCATGCTCTAATAGCCTCCAATGGTAATTTAGGAAATAATTGGGTAAAAATTTGGTAGGAATTTGGTTGAGAGAATTTTCTAGATATATATTTGGAATAAAAAAATGAAGAGAGAGAAAGTTTTCATCCCTTTTATATAGGCCTCACTTTCCCCCTCCCTCAAGCTACTATATAAAGTCTAAAATACCTCTTGGGGCCTCTCATAAAAAATTAATTAATGAGGGAAGCTTCTAGTCTAATGGTTTAATTAATTTAATCATCCTCCTAATCAATGGGCTTTCTAGTTGGGCTCAATTCTAACAATTAATGCATGTTGGTCCATGAGTCTAAACTAAACTAGTTAGGTCCACTAACACAAGTCCAAAAATAAATCTAACATGCTAATAATAAATAAATAATATAATAAATAAAATTTAACATGCACAATATTTAATTAATTACCAAATAACTAAAATACCCTTTCCTAGAAATTGTAGTAGTGACACGACCAACCCACACTACATCTGGCAGAGCGCCACAAAGGTATTGGTTATCAACCCAGAGATCAAGCATCATTTCTAACAAGTCATATTTTATGTTGACCATCTAGTTAAGTTGAGGCTGTGACCCATAATTTTATGGTCATTTGCTAAACTATAATGCTAACAAATAGATCAAAACTTTATATATATATGTATATAGTAATAGTTCGACGATCAAGTTTCTCGAGCCCAAATACATTCCCAATTACTTTTATTTTAAAAGCCCAAACATACTTCCAATGAGCTGGCCTCGATTTGTCATAGATTGGGCTTAAAACCGCCCCCAATGTGAGATTTTTTTTAAAATTTGGCGGATGCACCAAGCTATTCATTTGTCTTTATCTATAAAGTGAAGTACGTGGTCAACGTGCATGGGAAGAGAGTAGCATTGAGGCATTCCACGTGGTTCTATGCCAGATCATGTGTTTTTGTAAAGTTCAAGTAGAATAAGCAGTTCTAATTTGGATAGGCTCTTCATCTTAATATATCTAATGTTTCCTTTTTCTTCTTCCTCACAATTTCCACTCCTTTCAGTGTGATCGTTCTATTAACTAAGAGTTGATCAACCATGAGGTTGTATTGGGAGATCGAAGAATTATCTTGGTACTTTATGCTCTTTTACATGAAGGTATAATGCATTCATTTTTCTGTGTAATTTATTTTATTTTTTCTAATTTTTATAATTATATGTATTTGGTGTTCGCAATGTAAGCTAATAATCTAACTATGTTTACTGGTGTTATATTTTTGGATATAGTTCTTTGAAAATTTATAGATTATTTAAGATACAATTGAAACTTTTCTTATCTTTATCATTTTTTTTATTTAGGAAAGAAAATGATTGTTTATTTCTATCTTTCTTCAACTAGTGTTTTCCTTTTAATTTTAATTACGTTAGTTAAAGCATGTAGTGATTTTTAATGACATAAGCTATTCAATTCATTTTCCTTTATTATTTTATTTTCAAATCTTAGAGGTCCCACCGCATGTCCGGAGTTACATCAAATATCCAAGTAATGATTGTTTAATAAATTTACAGATTAGGCATTATTTTTGTGTATGTCTTTGATAAAAAAAAAACTTAAGAATATATACATAAAATATTGCAAAAGTGGATATAACACTACGATTTGAAAATTGATGTAATATGAATTTAATTTGTTGACATATGAAAATAAAATGCATGTGTAAAGAATGATTTTATAAAATAAATCCACTTGACAATATCTAGCATAATACAAATATATTGTTGAATTATCAATAAACAAATTTATATTTCCTGATAAAGTAAATAAATAAAGTTTGTCAATAATGAAAACAAACAACAATACTCAGTTATATTATGAAGGACATGTGAGATTCATAAATTATATAAAAGTAACATTATTGAAAAGTATGGTGGAGTCTTAAATATTTAGATTTTTTCACAAAAAACAACATAGACGTTAGGAGAAAGTATATTCATAATTTTTGAAGGATATTAATCATCACTCAGAAGTATAGAATAGAAAATTTTTTTTCATCCATAAAGTATTGGTAAGGTAATTTATATTTTTATTATTTTTCTTGACAATTCACCTTCACAATGTTAGCATACTACTGTTACAATAATAATTTTTTTATAAAAAATGCAAGAATAAATAATTGATGATATTCTATATTTGGTAGAACTTCTTTCATCGACGAATTATAGTGGCAATAGATGCCAAGCATAAAATTCATATCCTAAACTAACATCTTTAATTGTGTCAATAATATTTAACAACATATTTGGTACTAAAAAAATTTTCTAATCAATTTTTTTTTATAATTTATGTTGGTGATTTAGGTATACACACAAAGTCTCTAGGCTCTAATGGTCAACATGTGGATACATAACGCTACAGACTGGGTGGTTCGAGATTTGAATATACGAAAAATCAGATTATATATATATATATATATATATATATATATATATATATATATATATATAAATTCACGTGTGTTGCACGTAAAATAAATATTTTTATAATATTATTATAAAATAGTTTAGATATTTAAATATAGTTGAATTAAAATTTGTTG
Source organism: Iris macrosiphon (assembly GCA_036927795.1). Classification (NCBI taxonomy): domain Eukaryota; kingdom Viridiplantae; phylum Streptophyta; class Magnoliopsida; order Asparagales; family Iridaceae; genus Iris; species Iris macrosiphon. The sequence goes on along the minus strand of JAYESA010000014.1, from coordinate 86,080,470 downwards.
AAAATTTTAAATATTGCCATATTTTTTTCCTTTAAATTTAGTTCTTAAATATTTTTAAATTTAGAATATTTTAAATATAATTTGAATATATTTGAATATGATTTGTTATGATTCTTTTTTTTTAATTCTAGATATATGTTTAATTAGATAATATTATGTAGTTAGTTAAAAATCATTTAAATTTTAAATATATTCTATTATCCAGTGATTTTTAATTTTTTATATTTTACGTGAGAATTAAATTGATGATATACATTTTGATTAGACGTCTCATCTATGAGCCGTTTAGAAGCTCCATTATAATAATAGATACTTTAACATATTTAAAATATAATTTGAATATATATATATATATATATATATATATATATATATATATATATATATATATGTGTGTGTGTGTGTGTGTGTGTGTGTGTGTGTGTGTGTCTTGGCTCTAGTAGCCAGTAGGTGGAGACATAACGCTCAAGACTGGGTGGTTAAAAAATAGATTATTCCTTCCATTAATACACACACATTTATCACTTAGAAATACAACATTAGTGAAACAACCCAAGTTAATAGAGTAGAAAAAAGGTAAATTATGTATTTTTTTAACACTAATAAATTACTTCATGATATAATAAATGTTATTTGACAAAACATGTAAAGGATAGGGCTTCACTCCATATGGACGTGTGTATGACTTCTGCGCCATCAAATATCTCGAGCTTCTGCCGACATTTTAAGAACAAGAAACAAGACAATTTCAACTAGTATAGAGTGAAGTGTCGATCTTAGTACTTGGCATTTGAATATACATACAGATTTTCATATATAAAACCATCATATCAAGACTCAAACTCTTAATAAATAAAACCATGAACAATCTTATTTATATGTCTCTACTATTCTTAAGAGCCTTAAAAATGAATCGTTTAAGCCGTATGTACAAAAATTATAAAAAAGCCCTAACTAATAACTTAATAACTACCGAATATTATATAACTACATGCACGCATATTTATAACTAATCGTAATAAAAATATAAATATTTCTATTATAAATTCTAATTAAAATAGAAACATATTTATAACAAATACTAATCAAGGCTAATTTTTAACTAAATATCTTTAACTATTCAAGTTTTTTAACTTGATACCAAATACTTTAATATTTTACCATTAAATACCATCAACTATTTAGGAGTTTCAAGTCGAAACCTTTATGTTAGTCGTCAGTTACTTTTTTCGTTCCAACAAATTTTTTTTGATATATTTTGAACTAAATTATCCCTTATATTTATAAATCATTTTTTTCCTCCCCTCACTCTTCTCTCTTCCCCAATCCCTCTCCCTATCCGTGAGCACACAACAACCCCCATCTCTCTCTCTCTCTCCCAAGCTTTCTTTCTCCTTTGCCAAAAATAAGCAATTCATTATTTGAGTGAGGAAAAAATGGAAGAAGAGAAAATTCATCTTCATGCTTGAAAATTTTAGTGGAATTCATTAGTTTATGATTTGGATCGAGTGGAATTTGATTTATTCACACGTTTTAAGTATTATTTTAGTTAGATATTGTCACCGTGACCCATCATGCCAAATTTAATTTCTTGTCAAATTGTGTATCGATGGCAAGAACATAGATAAATTACTTGAGTAGGTTGAGGTTTTACTTTATTTTTTGAGGAAAAAATCTTCAGTTTTTTTTCACATGAAAGCACATAAAACTAGGAAAAGTTTTTTATTAGTTTCATAGATAAATGAATGAGGAGGAGGATATGGAAAAGTACCAATACCATTTTTTTTTATCTATATTCCTTTTTTAAACTTATATGAGAACAAATGAGAGAAAGCAATTTTTTTCCATTGGACACTTGATATTTTATTTTTGCCAAAAGAAGCATTTTTAAGGTATCCATTTGTAAAATTTGCTTCTTTTTGTAGATATTAATTTGAAGCTGTTGTTGCTTTGTTCCATATTCTTGTTATTTTGGTGCCAAGATAGAGAAAGATGTAGAGGATGATGTTAGAGTTCGATTTTCTTTTAATAAAATGACCTCCATCTTCTTCTCTGGTTAAAAAAAGATGTTACTACTTTCTTGACCTCCTTGTTAATTTATTAGGAGGGGGAAGAGGGGGTTGTTGACTTTGATTTTTGCTTAATACAATGACCATACTATGTCTTATTCTTCAACACCAATTCCGACTAGGAGCAGATGAGCTCTTGATGCCTCTTTATCGAACTCATCGACAGTTCGAGCCTCTCCTTATCATGTATGTTGCCCAAGCTCCTCTCGAGCACCCATAATTTATGATTAAATTTCTAAATTTTGTTTTTATTATCAGGAAAGTGACCATTAAGGATCAATTTATCATTTTCAACCTGAATTCTGTTAGGGTATCAAGTTGTCTAATTATAATTGAGGTATTTATTAGTATAACATAGAAATATATGGTATCAAGTTAAAAAAATTTAATAGTTGAGAGTATTTAGTTTCAAATAAGCCCAATTAAAGTTATTCAATCATGTATATAACAAAACATAATTTAAACTATTTTTCAACGAGATCATATAATACTTTCTTTTAAGTGCAAAACACACGTGCATGTGACTACTATGTATAAAGTATTTTTTAACATACTCCTACCTACCCTTCTTAAAACTCGAATCACTTAAAGGTTGTTTGCGTATGAGGAAGTAGACATTTAAACTTTCCACGTTGTTGTGTTTGGAAAGAAAAATTATATATTTTAGAAAGTAAAATTACTATATATCGTTTCTCCTACATAGTAGAGTATCTTGTTTCCTGCATATTACATATTATTTTTTCAATTTTATTTCATTCATACTTCAGAGCAGTTTTAAGAAAGAAACACATAAGAAGTGATTTATATTTTTTTTAATCAATTTTTTGAACTTTTTAACATTTCTAAGATGTCGAAATCGGAAATCCAAATAGCCTCCCTAATTCCTTAAGTTCAATGCAAGTGAATTTATTCATCTTGGCTAAACAGTCCAGTAGCATATAATAATAAAAAACTTTAGTCTTCCTCTTTTTCCATTCTCCCCATAGAAAGAAAACTCTCTTAAGCTTCCGTCTCTTCTGAATTTTAAATTTATCAAACATTCTCCTATCTAAGTTGGAATGTCCTGAACTCTCGAATACTTAAGAGACTATTTATATACGAGGAAGTATATCGTTACTATTTTGATAATGTGAAACTTGTAAAGGAAATATATTTTTGAAATATAGTTATCGTGTATCTCGTCTCCGGAGTAATGGATATTACTTTTTATTTTAATTTATTCCAACTTTGAAAGTTTGTTAAGAAAAAAAAAACATCATATTTTTTGGGGGCTAATTAGAGTTTAGACCCTGACCAGCTTAGAGTTTAAGCACTGACTTGTCCAATTAAAAAGTTGAGACCCTAATTTTTTTATTTTTTATTTTTCCTATTATATCCTCCCTCCCCTTCCATGCTTGACAATGAAACATTTCTATATAGACTAGGAGGGTATAATGAAAAAAATAAAATAAAATAAAAGACGAGGGTCTAAACTTCCAATTGGATATGTTAGGACTTAAACTCTAATCTGGTATAAAATCCAGGGTCTAAACTCTAATTATCCCTATATTTTTGGAGAATTGTAATTGCCAAGGAGATCTTTACAATATTCAAGAGTTTTCAAGGTGAGTTACCAATACTATCCTCAATTTATTATATTTTTTTTGAAATAAATTTATAGTTCCCCTTATAAATCAAGGATAATTTTGACAATCTATTTTGAAAATTCTTGGACAATATAAAAGTTCCATTGACAATTACAACATCATTTTTTATGGCAAATTCTAAAGGCACTCAAATAGTTACTTAGGACGGCCCATTATTTCAGGACATCACAAATTTTTGTAACTTTTACTTAGGACATCCCAAAATTTACTCAAGACGGCCAAACCCCACCAAACCTTCCCAAAATTCTTCATTCTAAATTTATACTCTATCTCTCTTCAAATGCCCAAAACCTAACCCTAACCCCAACCACAACCGCCGGAGGAGGAGGAGGCGGCGGCGGGAGATGGGGGAGGAGGCGGAGGCGCGCGCGGGGGCTGTTGCTACTTCTGCTGCCACCACAATCGTCAGCCCGCCCCCGTGCGCGTGTGCCCCGCGCAGCCCTCGCACCCCGCACGCGCCCGCCCTACGCGCTTCCGTCTCGCACAACCCCCATACCCCTCACCCCATGAGCGTCTGTCCCACGTCTGCCCCGTACCCCGTACCTCCGTCCCGCACTGCCCTCGCTCGCCGTCGCCCGCCCCCGTACCTCATCCTTGATGTTGTTGTTGTTGCTGCTGCTTCTTCTTCTTCTTCTTCTTCTTCTCCTTGTTAGGACTGTAAACAAAATTGACAGTCCTTTTAATAGGAAGGACTGTCAAATTTTTTATAGTCCTAATTATTTATGACTGTCACAAAGTTGACAGTCCTTCCAATTGGAAGGACTGTAACAATGTTGATAGTTCTTCCAATTGGAAGGACTGTAATTTTTTTTTACAGTCCTAATTATTTAGGACTGTAACAATGTTGACAATCCTTCCAATTGGAATGACTGTCAAAAATAATTTTAATTAGAAGGACTGTCAACATTGTGACAGTCTTGAAAAAAATTTGGGCTAAAAAATAAAAGTCATTGACTTTTATATGAGGATTTGGGCTACCCTCAAGTAAAAAAATTGGATGACAAACTTATAAATAAACTGAAAAAAATTTGGTTGTCCTAAGCAATTTATGTAGTGCCTTCAGAATTTACCTTTTTTATTCAACATTTTGTTATAACGTGGGTTACCAAAGGGTTGGATTCCCACTTTGTCTTTAGTCCCACATTGGTTGAGATTAGTATTACACCTTCATTGGGTTGTATAAATAAGGCATTTGCCTCCCACTATGAGATTACACTAATAAGAGATCTTCTCCCCTATTTTCTTCTTTCTTCTTCTACGTTTATTCTAATACGTTATCAGCATAAAGCTCTAACGGGAGGAAATAAGCGAGAGCATCTCAGTGAAACCGCTATTTGCGGATTCTCCACTTCGGTAATAGGTATAGTTATTTATGTTTATTTTTTTCTGCATATGCATACCCTAGGCGCAGCCTGATGTTGATGTTTATACATCTCTTGGCATGCCTCTAGGAAAATAATAATAATTTTTATCTATTCATCTCACTTCTTTTAGTTAACTTTGATTGCACTCCGATGTTAATCGTATATAGATCTCTCGGGGAGAACGCTGGAGTTATTCTTTATTTCTTTTATATATGTTAATACATTCAGATCAAAACCATCAGAGATCTGATGGCCATGAACATGAATTGTTTGGTCTCTATATATAAGAGTTATGGAACATCATCGTTCGAAGCATATCATATGTGGTATTTTTGAAAGACTTCTTGAACATAGTCATTGTTCGAAGCATACCATGAACATCTAGTGTTTGGTATTTACCTATGACTTCTGGAACATCATTGTTCGAAGCATACCATGAACAAGATTTGTTTGATATAAATAAACTTCTGAAATACCATTGTTTGAAGCATACACCATGAGCATGAATTGTTTGGTGATTTACCAAGTTCTTATGTTAACTTGTTATTATTGATCTTATACAACAATATGTCGAGCCTCACAAAGCATGATTTAAAGCCTCAATCATTAGATATTTGAAACCTTTAACTGGTGATATTTTTACTGCTAGATTCACAAACTACCATTTTGATGAGACTAAATTCCCACCGTTAGGGGGGGGATAAGAAAGAAAAGAATGTTCTTACAGAACCATTCGCCATAAAAAAATGGCATAAATTATCGTAGGATAATCCAACTTTGTCTCATCTAGATCCTCGTACTAATCAATATGAAACTGAGGTACGAAGGATATTGCATCTACAGGAGATTGCAAATCAAATGCCAGATGCATTTACTGATGCAGCTAAAGTGATTAAATCACATGTGCCCGTTGCAAATACGCCAGCTCGAATTGATATCCCCGTAGAAAAATAGCTGAGTGGCTAATGAATCTAGTGTACGCCAGAAGCGTGGTAGACCTATAGGTTCGAAGGACTTAGTCCCTAGAAAGAGAAAATATTCAAGTAACGCTCTTAAGGAGGTTACACATAATACTCAATAAGAGGTTATGAATGACGGATCCATACTCTCTAAAAACCCAGAAGAGGTTATTGTCTTAGAAAAGACAAGTCCAAGAGGAGGCTCAGGTACCTGAAAGCAAAGAGATCTTTATATTTTATACATATACAAGAGATGTATGGGATCACAAAGATATAACAATAGATGAGATATTCTCATTCTCAGTAGCTACTGAAAAATCTAAGGGCATTGATGACACTGAACCATGTAGTATCGATGAATGTCGACAAAGAAAAGATTGGCCAAATGGAAGGATGCTATTCAAGAAGAATTGGATTCCCTTAATAAACATGGAGTGTTCGGACCTATAGTACAAACACCAAAAGACGTCAGACCGGTAGGTTACAAGTGGGTGTTTGTAAGAAAGCAAAATGAAAAGAATAAAATTGCTCGATTTAAGTCATGATTAATGGCACAAGGATTTTCTTAGAGACCCATGATTGATTACGAAGAGACGTATTCACCCGTAATGGATGCAACAACGTTCCGTTATTTGATAAGTCTGATAGTTTAGAAAAAGCTAGACATGAGACTTATGGACATTGTAATAACCTACCTATATGGTGATTTAAATAGCGATATCTATATGAAAATCCCAGATGGATTTAACCTACCCAGCTCAAAGCTAAGAACATGCATTCTATAAAGCTAAGACGTTCATTGTACTGTTTGAAACAATACTGAAGGATGTGGTACAACCATCTTAGTGAATATATGAAAAGGGAATATGAAAATAATCCTATATGCCCATATGTCTTCATAAAGAAATCTAAGGAGGGTTTCGCTATAGTTGCAGTATATGTCGATGACATTTACTTGATTGGTACAATATATGAAATCAATGAGACTGCAAACTATCTGAAAAAAGAGTTCAAGATGAAAGATATCGGAGACACGAAATATTGTCTTGAATTACAAATTGTGTATTGCACTAATGGAATTTTAGTGCATCAATCTAAATACACAGAAAATATATTAAAATAATTCAATATGGATAAAGCTCACCCCCTTAGCACTCCAATGGTTGTTCGATCTTTAGATATCAATAAAGATCCATATCGTCTTAAGGACGACAATGAAATGATGCTAGGACTCGAAGTACCGTACCTTAGTGCTATTATGGCATTAATGTATCTATCACTATGTACAAGGCCATACCTGTCATTCTCTGTCAATCTGTTGGCTAGATATAACTCGACGCCAACTCGCAGACATTGGAATGATATTAAACATGTGATGATATATCTTCGTGGAACTACCGACATGGAATTATTTTATACTTGTGGTTTATCCGACATCACGAATCTAGTTGGCTTTGCAGATTCAGGTTATTTATTTGATCCCCATAAAGGTCGTTCACAAACTGGATATATGTTTCTTAATAGCAATATAGCTATTTTTTGGCGTTCAACAATACAGACAATGGTTGCTACCTCCTCAAATCACTAAGAAATATTGGCTCTCCATGAAGCAAGTAGAGTGTATTTGGCTGAGATCGTTGATTCAACACATTCGTAGCTCCTGTCACCTTTTCCTACCACAAATACTCCAACTGTTATTCATGAGGATAATGCAACATGTATTGCACAAGTTCAAAGTGAATTCATTAAAGGAGACAGGCCCAAGCACATCTCACCGAAGTTTTTCTATACTAATGAGCTTCAGAAGAACTTTGATATTGACGTCCAACAAGTTCGCTCAAGTGATAATCTTGCAGACTTGTTCACTAAATCGTTGCCAAAGTCAACTTTTCAGAAACTAGTTCATGGAATTGGAATGCGACGTCTTCATCAGCTGACTATTCAGGATCAACATCATCAGGGGGAGTGATTGTTTTCAGGGGAAGATACATTTTGTATGGACAATAACGCGTTGTACTATTTTTCCTTAGTCATGAATTTTTTCCATTGGGTTTTTCCTGACGAGGTTTTAATAAGACAACATTAAGCGTGTCCAACACCTATCTAAGTTATCATAAAGATTGTACTCTTTTCTTCCGCACATATTTTGTCCTAATAGATTTTCCTGACAAAGTTTTAACGAATCAATAGGCTTATAGATGATGGTCATCCAATGGGGAGTGTTATAACATGGGTTACTAAAGGATTAGATTTCTACTTTGTTTTTAGTCCCACATTGATTAGAGATTAGTATTATATTTTTATTGGATTGTATAAATAAAATTTTTGTCTTCTACTATAAAATTACATTAATAAGATATATTCTCTCATAATTTTTTTTAGTTCTTCAACGTTTATTCTAACAGATTTCTAGTTTTTCAAAATTTTCACACTTCTAGGATCCCCCAATCCAAACAGCCCCTTATTGCCTTAAGCTCACTGCAGGTGCCCTTATCCCCATATGGTCTGAACGGTACAGTAGCTTATAATAACAAATTGCTTCCGTCTTCTTCTTCTTCCCCCCTCCTCTCGACCCAAAGCAAACTCTCTTCAGTCTTGGAAACCCTAAGTTTCTCTTTCCAGAAATGGAAGTTCCGGGCCGATCGATCGGCCAATCTCCATCGGTCTCCGTGCTCCCGCCCTCTCCCGCCGTGTCGAACGAGGTCCGCTTCCTCCTCCAGAGCGTCAGCGAGTCCAACTTCTACTCGATCCAGCGCGATCTTCTTAAGGTCTGGTTTCCTCGAACTCTCTGGATCAGAAACCCTAACGGTTTGAGCTGGCTGATCCCCTTCTTGCTCGATTCGCCGTTATTTGGATTAGAATTGGACTCGTCGCCATCTCAAATGCACTCTATCGCGTTATTTTTGAAATCTGGCTTGCTTGTGAAGCCTGGCATGAATGCGGAACGACACGAAATAGACACGGCAGTGTTTCGTTGTTCCCTAGTTTATTTTGGAGTGTTTATGTAGTGTCAGATAGAGGTCTGACACGATCATGACACGGATGCGGCGACCAGTTTGGAGTCTCCGTTCTTCATAGGTGACTCGTAGGTGATGGACCGCAAGATTTGTTACTTTGATCAATTTTATTGTAGATGATTGTCATTCTCGACCAGAAATTACAAGGATACGACTACGTCATGATACTGACATGGATACATAACTGATTTTGGGTATCCGGTCTATTTTAGAGTGTATGTGCCGTGTCTGATACACGTCCGAGCGATATGGGCATGGCAATTTTTTGTGTCAATGCTTGTTCTATCTGGGAGGATTTGTGCATGCAAAATTTTAACTTCAAGCACTACTGGAAAATGATAATTAATAATATTTTATTTGTTATTCAGTCATTTTTTGGTCTCTGTCCAGAACCAACTCTACTGTTGGTTAAAATTTTTAATGTAAAATTACATCACTTATCCATAGTCCATACTGCAACTTGAGGTTCCGGTTTAGTTTTGGGGAATTTCATTAATGTAGTATTGATATGCAATGTTCTGCTTTCATGTACATCTGATTGCTAATGTACCTATTTTTATTTTCAGGATACATCTTTGTTTTATGTATTACATTCCTATTTCTCTCTTTGAGCTGGTTAGGATGTAACTTTGTGGAACACCCCCTCTCATCGACACACTCAATTATATTTATACGGAGGTTGCTTGCCTATTCATAAGTATATTGGAGTGTCGCGCATCCATTTGGTTGATGGTAGGAGGCTAAGAGCAAAGTTTATTCCCACATCAGATAGGATGGGATGTGTTGAGGCATTAGTATATCACATATGGGCTGACTTAACAAGGGGGTTCCCTTTTGAGTTATATGGGCGATGCACTATACTGCATCAACTTGTGTTGCTATGTTTTGTATGGTCCACCGTCCCAAGAAAGTGAGCCCAAATTAACAGTTCAGAATATCTGGTTGAATAAATCTACAGTTCTGAAGACATTGCTGCTGCAAACAAGATCTTAACCCTAGACTTTAATAGAGAAATCACACATAATTTTAGTTAATTTGGGATATTATACATAATAGATTTTGTTGAATTCACTATTTAGAACCGTTCATCCAGGGACTACTTGATGAATTAAAAAATGATTTTATTTTTTGTTTATAGACCATTGAAATGGTTGCGATCAACCTGTGCAAATTGGGTTTTTCAATATGAATGGTTTTCTTTGATTATGGTTGATAAGGATCAGGGCTCCAATCCTCCAAAAAAGGATCCAAGTCTGTAGACTGTAGTGCGTGTGCCTGTGCACAAACCACACACATATATCCCTACTTTTGTCTTATGTGGGGCTTTTATGTAAAGAAATTTGATCATCCAGTTTTATGATGCTTTTCGCCCATTTAGGTTTTAATATTCATGTTTCTTGAACGGTTTTAGTCCAACAACATTTGGATCTTTAGTTGTTGAGGTTGTATATTATAATGCAAAAGGAAAAGCTTATTGCATTGCCCCTCAACTACTATTTACTTTTTGCACAAGGTAAAGTTTTAGTTAAGCGTAATGCAAATGTGACACCTGGTGTTTGTTGTTTCCTTCTAGCATATATTTACATATCCTTTGCTTTTCCAGTACTCAGTTTAACTATGTACAGTTGTTAATGTTAATTGCATGTTTTCTCATGCTCTTGCCTCAGTTTTCTGCATATGGAAGTGAAGGCAGCAATTTGTTGCTTCAAGGTTGCTTAGATCAATTGAATGGTGGGGACATTCAGAATCTGCAGCTTAGACGGAGTCTTGTTTCTGCAATTTTTAAGTATCTAATGGGCAGGCCGAACTTCTGCACTATCTTTTGTCAAGCATTGCGATCTGCATCGACGAGTGAAGACTTTCTAGGAGATCTTTCAAACACATTGAGTTTATCTTTGGCTGAAAAAATCGGTGTTGCACTTGCTTCCTTTGAATCTGATAATCTGGATGTGAGGATTAGAGGTAACTTGGTGGTTCATATTAGCTACATGTCAGAAGTATATTTTGTAACATTTATTCTCTTCTAACTATCTCTTACACTTCTTTTTCCTCATAGTTGCTTTCTAACACTTGTTGCTATAATTAGGACAAAATTTCTGTATAGATCAGATTGAGGACCTGATTGCAAATAACTCAGCTTCGGTTGTATCCCATGAACAAATCCAGGATGTCATCTTGTACCTTTATCGGTCTGATGGCCTTTCCAAGCATGTGGATTATTTTACCAAGCTCTTGTCCTTAATACTAGGCTCATTCACCACACAACCCTCCATTCTGACAGATGATATGCATGTGGTCAATTCTCCAAGGTATTTCTTATGCTTGACTTGAGCTGCTTTTGCCATAATGAATAAGATTTCTTTTTCTATTTTGCAGGCAATTGAATCTATTCTACGAAGGACGAGATGATGATTTTGAGTCTGTTTTAGCAGAGATAGAGAAGGAAATGAGCATGTCCGACATCATGAGGGAACTAGGCTATGCTTGTACAGCCACTACTTCACATTGTAAAGAGATGTTGTCTCTCTTTCTGCCTCTTAGTGAGGAAACACTATCTAAGCTGCTCGGTACAATTGTTTGCACCCATATTGGTCTTGATGACACTCAGAACACATATTCTTCATTCTACTCAGCTCTTGGTAGCAATTCAATATGTGAATCATCATTGCCAAGCTCTTGGAACATTGACATCCTTGTAGATTCTATTAAACAAATTGTGAGTCCATTTTTTGCCTTTTCCCTTGCATCTGAGCTGGCAAATGGTTGGGTTTCGTTGTGAAAAATGTTTTTGATATTGGCATTTTTAATGCAGGCACCTGGCATTAACTGGACATCTGTTATAGAGAACTTAGATCATGAGGGCTTTAGCATTCCGGACAAAACATCATTTTCTCTCTTGATGTCAATATATTCTAAATCTTGTGGGGTATGCTTTACTTTTCCAACAACTTTACATACAGGACACATTTTTTCATATCATACAAGCGCGTACATATTTTTATATCACACAAGTGCTTACACATCTACAACTTTACATACACACATATTCAAACAAATACTTCACAAACAAAGAGATGGGTCCAGTACATGGGTGGTACGAACTGTTAATCATGACCTACACATTACAAAAATCCACGAGGTTCAGACCTTTTTCGCATGGGCGGTGATTAAGATCTAGAAGGCTTTAGAAAACCGAACACATTCACTTTTTATTATTTGACCATGTTTGAACTTTTTCAATCCACATGCATTTGTATTTTGTATGATCATGATTAATGGTTTAGATCATTGAAGCAATAACCTCTCTCAAAATGTGAGGTTTGATAGGTCTTCTCAGCTTCACCTTCTCATCTTCTCACTGACCACTACCTACACATACTCATACACATACATGCAGATGTACATATGTCCAATTGTATATGTATGTAAAGAAGAATGCATTGAAATGGTTAATACTTTTGCAGGACCCATTTCCGCTACATGCCATCTGTGGGTTTGTCTGGAAGAATGCAGAAGGGCAGTTATCATTCCTAAAACATGCAGTGTCCTCACCACCTGATATATTTACATTTGCGCATTCCTCAAGGCAGTTGGTATGCTTATTTACTTCTTGTCTATTTATTGTTTCTCCCTTGTAGCTAACTGTTATGTCACCTATTATGTCAGCCCCATGCAGATATACCTCATCTTTCTAAGGGAGGTGGAAATCAGGCATGGTCTTGTCTAGATCTTTTGGATGTGTTATGTCAGCTATCTGATGGGGGCCATGTTAGCTCTGTTAACTTGATGGTTGAGCACCCTATTAAAGAGTGTCCTGAGGTTCTGCTTGTTGGGATTGCTCATGTTACTGTACGCTTCCTCCCCTTTCCTTCGCATGTTGTCTATGCTTCATTTTTTTATCTACTTTTTGAAGCTAGCTGACCCAGTAACTTGGGATAAAGGCTTTGTTGTATCTTTTGTCAAGCTGTTTGAGGTTGCACAAAAGAACTATGTTTGATTTGTTTGCAGACGACATACAACGTACTCCAGGCTCATATACGTTTATCTGTATTTCCTATGATATTAAATGATCCTTCGAAGAACGAAGTTGTGCATCATCTCTGGGAAGTTGACCCCAACCTGGTTGTGCGAGGGTTTATAGACACTTATACTGATCCAAGCAGCCTATTTAGAATTGTGGAAATTTGTCAAGAGCTGAAGGTAAAACTCATTGGAGCATTCTATACAAGTGAAACCAGTTTTTATGTGCTTTTACATTGTGGCATGAATATTTTTTCTTTTGAGATTTATAATACATTTCCATTTCTCGTTGGATTCTATGAAATATTTATGTATTTTACTGGTTTATTGTATACTTAACTTTATTGTTTTATTTTTTTAAACCGTCTCATTTGTTAACTTTTGTTCTATTATAGACGAAGATTTGGTGTTGTATTTGTGTAATGTCTTATCTTAGTTTTTCATATTTGCCAATGCCGTATTCATATAGTTTTTCCTCTTTTTAATTTAATTTTCTTTGCTGAATTGACTGGAAAAGAGACCTCTAATGTCAGTATCGGGTATCGGTCGGTATCGGATCGGGACATGCCAAACTGTATTGGTATCGGCCGTATCGGATCGGTATCGGCCGATACTTCAAACTATGGATTAGAGTAGGGTGCATGGTATGGGTTCACACGATTGAGCCAAAACAAAGTAAAACCGAAAGTTCATTTTAGGTTTCATGCGGCATGCACCTCAATGAAGCAAAGAGCCTGGCGTCATGGTGAGGCGTCACGGTGCGCCTCATGCCAATGGAGCACGCCTCGATGTGCCATTGACAATACTGATCCTACTACTCTTAACAATAGGGAAGAAGAGTACATCTCAGTGAATCCTATTGGAAGTCATAAACATATAAATGTTGGTAAAAGAATGTCAACTGGAGCCAACTATGGTAAATGGAGTCAATATGACTGGAATTTTGATCTTTACATAATAGAAAAATTCTGTGCTGAGCTGAACCCATATATATTTTTTACATTACCTCTTTGCATGGATATATATACTGTGACAAAATACAAATACAACACAATGACAAGTTTTAAAAATATGATATGGATACACCAAAAAATAAGTATAATAAAAAAACATATTAATCTTAGTTTATGTCTAAAATAGAACAAAAGAAATGTGATGGTTAAAAAAAAGAATCAATTTTTAGTTTTAGATGAGTGGAATGAGAATAGTGATGCTAGGGACTAATTGGCCATTAGAGAGGAAATGATTTCTTTTAAAATAAAATGGACAAAAATTTATGATAGCAATGCATGCATACTTCATCTTTCCCAAGTGCTGTTTGATCTTCTCATTAGCATTATTTGTTTTTCTTCCCTTTAATTGATTTACCTTGCACGTAGCAAATATTATTGAAAATCATGGATATACTGGAAGTGCATCTGATATGTATCCTTGGAAGTGTTTGAAGTAACCCGAGTATACATATGATCTGCCACGTGTACATCACCTGCATCGATTTATGCGTGCATCATAGTTTCTCTTTACAAGTGTGCAAAAAGTTCCTCTAGTTTGACTCTGTTTTTCATGACCGCTCCAGTAGCTCTCACTAACCTGTACTAGTGGCCTCCCACTTGCATTTTCTACATCTGGATCTAAGTTTACTACTTGCAATGAACCATTGTTCTAAAAAAGGGATTATTCAGCGATCAATAGGCTTAGGAATTGGCCCTTCATCTAGTTAACCAGGTGGTCGAAGAATTAATAAATTCCAAGTTGATTTGTATTTGTGATTAATCATTTTGACCAGTCACAGACCATGCACGTGATGAAATTTACTTAATATTACATTTCATTGAGCTACCTGTGAAATTCATAAATGACTCATTATGTGACATGTTACATGTACTCTACCCGTAATAGCATAATGATTCCAATATCAAGTGTGTTGTTATTACTAATCATTTTTCTTATTTTGTCATTGATGATTTGCTCTATCCCTTGAATATTGATGCCATTACGTCAATTGCTCCAATAAATAACAAGAGTATACCACCACTACTAGCCCACGAATTGCCACAAGTTTACTGGTCATGTTGCCCTGCATCCTCATACTTATATGAAGACCATATCCCCTCCCCACCCCCACTCGCATGTCACTATAGCATAATAATTTCCATTCAATGTATTTGGATGGTTTGTTTGTGCGGTTGGCTGGGTTCGAATAGCATAATGATTCACATGTAAAAGAAACATAAAAATTCCCATTTTATGTAATTTGCTTTTATCCCTTCCCATTTTCTTTGGGTTTTTGGATTTCTGACAGATACTGTCATCAATACTGGACACAACTCCATTTCTAGTCAGCTTCAGATTGGCAGCTTATGCATATAGGAAGGAGCACATGACTCTTGAGAAATGGTTGAATGAGAACCTGACCTTGTACAAAGATGGATTTTTTCAGGTAAACATCCTTGGTGGTCTCCTTGTGAATCTTCTGTCACAATGACTTTTCTGCAGCTGTTATTCACCTTCTTATAGTACTGAAATGCATATTAATGGACAATTGATTACTCCTTTCCAGGAATGCCTTTCTTTTTTGAGTGAGATGCTTTGTGATGTGAAAAATGATGCTCCTGATAATACTCTACAGCAATCGCAAGCTACTCTCATGAATGCTTATCAAGAAATATGTCCCACTTTCTTCAAGGTTCTGGTGATATATTTCTGTATTCTGTATTTATCAACTTATACTCATTATCGTTAATAACCATTAAGGCTGGATCACAACCCCCCCCCCCCCCCCCACCCAACAACAACTATAACTTGCAGGTTCTCCAGAACTACTCTGGGCAACTTTCTTCTAGCGAACTTCTTGAGGAATTCAAAAGGCTACATACTTTGTCCAACTCAAAAGTTAAAAATCCTGCTCCTGCAGACATATCAACCTCCGATGCAGGCCCAGATGATATAGAAGCAGAGGCAAATGCTTATTTCCATCAAATGTTCTCTGGTCTACTGACCATTGATGCAATGGTTCAGATGCTTGCTCGGTTCAAAGAATCTTCTGAAAAAACGAGGTTGACATACTTATTATAAGATCCTATTTATGTTTTTTTTTAAATCTCGGCAGGTTGTTTTTTTCCTACTGTATTTTGGTACATTCCGGTTCTAAGAACTTACAAATACCTAACGAATGGGATAAATAATAGCGAATGTAATCCCTTTGAAATAAATAACAACAGCTTACCATACACAGTCTTCAGCAATCAACTAATTAGTCATTGTCATCGACTCTTTTTCCATTCCTATCATGCATTCCTTTGAAGATCCTGAGCAGCATATAAGTATGAGCCTTCTGATAGCTTCAAGCAATTAAGACCATGGTCTTTGTCAGCTACATATGATGTACATGACCCATCCTCGTGAAGTTTCCAATACTAGGAAACATTAAGAGCGGAAATTAGAAATGTTGCTTTGTTCTAGAAACTGCTGCAGCTTATGACTGCTTTCAACAGTTATTTAGGAGTCTAATTTGCTTCATGTGTTTTTACAGTTTTTTGGAGTAAAATATTTGTAGAAATGATTCATGTGACCACTCATATTAGTGTCTTGTGCTTTTGAGTGGAGATGCTGAAAGCAAGAGTTTTGCAATTGAAAGAGTTGATACAAACTGCTCTGATTTTCTTTGTGGAACATGTCTCACTTTGTTTATTTTTTCTTGTTTATTTTGCCTATAGGGAGAAGTTGATCTTTGAATGTATGATTGCTAATCTATTTGAGGAGTACAAGTTTTTCCCGGAATATCCAAATAGGCAGCTAAAGATAGCCGCTGTTCTTTTCGGTATGGTTCCATTACTTAATATACTTCACTGAGCATCTAATCTTAGCATTGCAACTATATTGTACTTATAGATGTAAAAAAGAGTCTTTATCCCAAATTCTGGGGTCTACTATTTGAAGACTTTTCTTCCATTCAGCTTCTTTAAGGCCAAGCTCACTGGAAGATCAACATAAACCATATCCTTCTCTGCTTATTGATGTGCTTATCCTCAATATTACTTCCTTTCGCTAATTATTGAATAGCTGTCCTTTTCGTTCTCCATTTTTTCTTGAGCAGGAAAACATAACCTTTCATCTTTTATGTCAATAATAATGGGGTTATCTCGATGATACTTTGCACGTGACCGGTACTTGCAGTTTAAACAGGGGTTGTTAAAGGGACTTTACTGTCCATGGTTTTCAGTTCTTAATATTCAACTGTAGCCTTATAGAAGTATAGACAATTACATCTATTAGGTTCTGAACTCTCTAGTATGTCAATTTCCTTTTTCAAGGGATGAAACTTTTGTCTAAACTTATTATGTCTGTGTAGTAGTGATGGATAACACATTATGTTTTGGGTTTTATGATTCTGTTGTTCACTAGACCCCTCTACTTCTTCGCCTTGAGCATACTTTTCGTTCAGCTTCGGAAAATATTGCCTACATGCATTAAACCTGTTTTGGAAGCAAGATCTAAGAAATTGTCCAAAAGCAATCTAGTTTTGTTTTAATCAATCTGAAAACTGGCCCGTAAATAGATTTTGGCTAACCTTATGGAAAACTAGTAAAATTGGATGCCTCTTCTAAAGAAGGGAAATACAATGGTAAATAAAAAAGAAAAGAAATAGAGGGATTGAGATTGGGAAGAGAGATGTAAACCTGAACTTAAGTCTTTTCTCTTACCACTACTAACCAACAATAACTTCACCATTCATTTTCTAACTTCTCAAGGCACCCCCTGCCCGATCCCATTATTATGTGCACCAGCAAATACACAAAGAGGTTATTGCTTTGCACTGGAAGTGCAGGTATAAAGCAAAGACTTGTAGGTATGCGGTATTGTAAAGGGAGTTCAGTGTAAAACCCGAAAAAACTTTCCTAAAAGGTAAACATTTGTATTAAATTGGTTGGTGGATATGTACCATCGGAATCATGTAGCTCATGACCATGCTACAATGTATATCCTATACATTTCACAATAAACATCCCAATATAACTTTTGTCGGTTTGAGTCCATGATGATGCAAAGTATATTTATCACTCTTCCTTGTAAAGAATTTAAATGGCTGTCATGCTCATATATCTCTCGGTCAATCAAAGATCTAATTAAACCTTTTAAAGTGGATCCATATTGTATAATCATGTAAACATAGAACCCATGATAGGATTTTGTTTGAGCAGATTGAACCCAAAATATTAATAGAAGGTCTCAAGGAACTACATCTATAAGCTGAATTCTCTCTAAATCCTGCTGTCACTGGTCATCCTTGATAATTCAAGTTAATGGTTTTCTCAGTACCCTATTATAATAGGAGATTTTTTTTTCCCCCCAAATTGTTTGGGGCTTGCTATCTGAGGTTCTGAATCTTTTTCTTCCATTCAGCTTACTTAATGTCTGCAACATTAAAAAGGTCATGTCCTTCTTTGCAACCTTGATCCAAGTTCGTTTAGGCCTACCTCTAATTCTAGTAGCTCCAACTAATCAAGGTTCAAAGTATCGGCCGATACCGATACGTATCGGCCGTATCGGATCGGATCTGAGCATACCCGATACGATACTCATGAAAAATATCGGTATCGGCCGATACTTTGGTGGAAATGTACTGTATCGGGTTGTATCGGTCAGATACGAGCCGATACAGACCGACACGACCCGATACAAACCTAACTGATTCTGGAGATTGGAATCCCGACCAAAAACAAAACCATATCCAATGATTTCCGACCAAAAACAAAAGCAAATCTAATCCTAAAATCAGCATCCAATAAAGAAAATATTGCTTTGCAGACGACGTCAAATCAAATAATTGAAGAAAAATATCAGTGCAATAAAAAAGTTCTATAAATACTCGATCATTTTCCTAAATTAACACACAACAAACAACAAAGAACAAACCCTAATTTTTACAAACAGAGAAGAAGTCCAGATAGTCTAACCTTTTCCAGGTAACAAATTCCTCTCCAGTCGAGCTCGTCCTTGGCCTCCTCCGTCGCCTCCACCGCGGCTCGAGAAGTCTTGCTCCGCCTCCACCGCGGCTCGAGAACATCTCCTCCGTCCTTGGCTCGAGCGGTGGAGGCGAGTGGAGACGTTCCCCGGCGAGTGGAGGCCTTCCCCGGCGAGTGGAGGCGAGTGGAGGCGGAGAGAGAGGCGAGCGGAGGCGGAGGCGGAGAGAGAGGCGAGAAATAACATTCGGCCGAATGAAATTCTCTCTCCGTCCGAGTTTTGTCCAACTTTAAAAAAAAAAAAAAAAAAAAAAGCCACGTCAGCATCCATTATTATTTAGAAACGAATCACAACCGTCCATTTCGCCACGTCAGTGATCCAGCGTTCGGATCCATGCCACGTCAGCATCCTAAAAACACAGATCAGTCCATCTCCACCGTCCAAACTGACACGTCAGCGATCCAGCGTTCGGATCTCTGCCACGTCAGCATCCCAAAAACACAGATCAAAAGAATCTCGACCGTCCATTTAGCCACGTCAGCGATCCACCGCTCAGATCTTCGCCACGTCAGCAACCTACAAACACACATTAGATTAATCTCCACCGTTCATTTCGCCACGTCAGCGATCCACCGCTCAGATCCAACGGCTGTGAAAAAAAACAAAACCCCCTAAACGCTGGATTCGAACCCGTGACCAGTGTAACCAACAGGATTCCCACTAGCCAGAAAGCCAATGTAATTTGGTTGTTTAAGTCAGCATCCATATAGTATTTTAGGAGAAAACTTATATATATATATATATATACATATATATATATTCTGACTTTTTTTTATTTATAAAACTAATATATATATATATATATATATTTCTCTCTCTCTATATATATATATATATATATTCTATTGTACATATACACTAATATATATATTGTGACTTTTTTTTATATTACATATACACTAATATATATATTGTGACTTTTTTTTATATTACATATACACTGATATATATATATATATATATATATATATATATATATATATATATATATATATATATTGTACATATACACTAATATATATATATTGTGACTTTTTTTTATATTACATATACACTAATATATATATATATATATATATATATATATATATATATATATATTCTATTGTACATATACACTAATATATATATATATTGTGATTTTTTTTATATTACATATACACTAATATATATAAATTCTGACTTATTTTTATATTACATATACACTAATATATATATATTATGACTTTTTTTTATATTACATATACACTAATATATGTACGTCTATGCATCATATACTATATACTATATACTATATATTGTACGTCTTTTTTTTATTTATGCATCTAACAAAATTATATATATAGTTATATACTACCTGTTATTGTTATCTATGTAATGTTTTATATTATTTCAATTTATATATCGTATATATGACTATCTAACAATATTTATGAATGCATGTAACAAATTTTTAATTATTGTATGTAACATTTTAGTTTTTATAACTATATTATTGTATGTAACATTATAGTTTATATAACTATATTATTGTACGTAACGATATTTCTTTGTATTTTTGGTCAGTAATTATTACTGGAGATTACACATTATTTGTCAGAGGCATCAACTGGAGAATACACATTAGTTATCATTCTTTGTATTTTTTATTATTGCATCTAACAATTTTATACGTTTTTATTACTGCATGTAACATTTTTTTTATTATTGTATGTAACGTTATATCATTTCAGGATTACTTAATGGCACCAAAAAGTCGTACGCCGGAGGAAATGGATGCTGGTTGGAAACATGAAAAATGTGTCAATCCTAGTAATAAGAGGAGGGTGGAATGCAATTATTGTAGCAAAATTATGGACGGAGGTGTTACTCGGCTGAAACAACACTTAGCGGGTATTACAGGAAATGTAGCATCGTGTCCTGAGGTACCAATTGCTATAAAAAAAGAAATGTTGTTGCTTGTTGAGGGTAAAAAAAAGGATAAAATAGTGGCGAATCAAAGAAAGCAAAGGGTAGAGGAGGAGTTGACAAGGATGGCTCGAGTAGATTCCTCCTCAGAAGAAGAAGTTGAAGACTTCACGGATCTTAGAAGGGACATGAGACAAAGTAGGAGAGAACATGCAGCTGAGGAATGGGGTAGACGGTGGAGTGTCGGGGACAGAGAAACAGGGTCAAGCAGGGGTCCGACGTTAGGTGGCCGATCAAAGTCAGTCGCATATCGTGGGGAGGAGGTGAGAAATATTCCAGAGAAAGAAGTAAGGAGTATGGACCCTTATGTCCTCAGAAAACAAGGGGCAATGCAACCCAAAATAAAGGGTGCAATTAAGGGGATCAAGAATGCCAAAAATCATATAGGAAGATTTATATCAAAATTCTTTATATACAATAATATATCATTCAATGCTGCTAAAAGTCCACACTATCAACCAATGATAGATGCCATAGCAGCTTCCGGGGGTGGAGTAAAGGGTCCAACTCCTTTTGAGATTTCAAATACTTATTTGGATATGGAAATAAGTGACATGGATGAGTACCTAAAATCATTTCATAGGTCTTGGGATGAGTGTGGATGTACCATTATGTGCGATGGATGGAGTACACAGAACAGAAAATGCATCATTAACTTTCTTGTATATTCTCCACAAGGAACGATATTTCTTAAATCTGTAGATGCCTCTAACAAATACAAAGATAGTAAATACATATTTGGACTGATGAATGAAGTTGTGGAACAGATTGGAGAACACAGGGTCGTCCAAATAATTACTGACAATGGCTCCAACTACAAGAATGCGGGAATGAGGTTAATGGAGGTGAGAATGCACTTATACTGAATTTTTTTATTATAAATATGTTTGTATATATGTTATTTATTATTGTAAATATAGCTTCTTTCTAATTATATATATATATGTTTATATGCAGGTGAGAAGAAATTTATATTGGACGCCATGTGCAGCACATTGCATAGATCTCATGCTGAAGGATATAGCCAATGATCCACATATTAAGCCACTAATACGGAAGTCTCAAGATATGACGTGTTTCATATATAATCATGGTTGGGCTCTTAGCATCATGAGGACTGAGACTCAGAATGGAGAATTGGTTAGACCAGCCATCACTCGGTTTGCTACCAATTTTATTGCTTTTGATTCCATCCTTAAACATCAGGCTGATTTAAAAAGGATGATAAATACACGGGGTTGGACAGATAACTACATGAGACTCAATCGTAAAGATAGAGACAAGGCAGATGTGGTTGTCAGTTTAATCGAGAGTCAAACTTACTGGAGGGATATTGCAGGGGTCACTGCTATATTTCGACCTCTAGTAAAAGTTTTGAGGATGGTGGATAGCGATGATAAAGCTGAGATGGGTCATCTTTACGAGGCTATGGACAGGGCTAAAGAAATGATCAAAAAGAATGTTGGTCAAGGATATAGGAAGTGGTGGGAAATGATTGATACCAGATGGAATTCTCAACTACATCGAGATATACATGCAGCTGGTAACTACTCTATAAATTTAATACCCTTCAAATGTTATTTTATAATGTTTGTAGTGATTTTAAAACTAGTTATTTATTCAATATTGCAGGTTATTTCTTGAATCCAAAATACCAATATTCTAATGATGTTATAAATGACGACGAGGTACTTAATGGTTTCCACCGCGTCGTTAATAGAATGGTAAATGACAATACAACACGCCTTAATATAAACAAAGAGGTAAATATTATTTGATATTGGATTTTTTTATAACTTTACAATATTGAATTTTAATGTCATAAGACCCATAACTGTTGTAATATCACTTTGCAGGCAGAAAAGTTCAGATTGAGGAGTGGTGTATTTAATTCAAATCAATTCCAAAGTGCTGTAAATAGATGTCTTCCTGGTAGTAATAGTTCATACTTTAAAATATTTATTAATTAAATTTATATACTTACAAAGCTAATATATTTTATTATTTTGTAGCTGAGTGGTGGTCCATACATGCTAGGGAGGAAGCCCCAAATTTGACTCGATTAGCTGTGCGCATCCTGAGTCAAACAGTGTCTTCTTCTAACTGTGAAAGGAATTGGACAACATTTTCTCTCATCCATACTCGTCCCCGCAATAGACTTTTAATGACAAAACTAGAAAAATTAGTTTTTGTCCATTATAATATGAGATTGAGGGTTCGAAATATGCAAAGATCACAAGATGAAGAAAATATTATTGATTTGGATGAGATATTTCATGAAGAAGATCCACTCATAGCTTGGACTAGAGAAAGGGAAACACCACTCTTAGATGGCAGAGAAAATGAGTGGTTAGATGATAACTTGGATGTCGATCCACAAGATATTGCCGAAAATGCTGGAAGGCCTGGAAAAAGAAAGAAAACACCAGCTGTACAATCTCGACAGGTCGACAGCGATAATGACGACACTACTGATAGTGGAGGCAATGGAGCTACACTCGCTGCTGGTGCTGACAATACTAATGAATATGAAAGTCCTGGAGATCAGTCTCATGAATACTCTGAAGACTGGCCAAGTGATTATCAACCTAGAGAGCACCGCATGGATGATACATATGCTGGAGGATCTAGCCATCATGATGTACCTACTCCTTCAGACAATTACAACAATACATATGATAGTTCATACACAAGTTATTATCCATACAACACTCCAGAGGCGGAACAACATTCAACATTTGATGGCCTCATGACAAATTTTTTTCATAATACAGATATCAGTCACTACTACCCTCATAACCAAGAACCATATCAGGACGATCATGATAATTATGATCAATTTTAGTGATATATTTGTAATTTTTGTATTTGTATACAAATTATAGTTTTTGTATTTGTATACAAATTTTTGTATTTGTATTTGTTCATGCACAAGTTTTTGTATACAAATTGTATTTGATAGTTCATACACAACTTTTTTTTGTGTATAGAAATTGTAGTTCGTAGTTATTGTAAAAAGACTATTATTCATGAAATTTAAATGAAGGGATAGGCCAGAGTCCCGATGAATTTTTTTGGCCAAGTGATTTTTTGTCGTACTTTTATATTTAAACATGTAAATCTTGTTGCTAATTTTATTTCGATATATTATGAAACAAAATAATTGGTGTCATAGATAACATTGTAACAATTTATAACTACTCACTTATACTAAATTTCTGAATACAATTAAATATTTATTTATTTACAAAAATTTTAAAAAAATTCTCGATTCCTCGACAAATATAATTATGGGTCTTGTCACTTGTCTCATTATCTCATCCTGCCATTTGCATTGCTTATTTGCTTCTAATCTCTTGTGCCTCCCTCTATGCGCCTTTATTCGTCAAAATTGAAACCTACAGAACAATACAAGATTCAATTAGTACGAATATAATGACATAGTAAGATTGTAACTAAAAATATGTAAAGGAAGAAAACGTATATATCGCAGGTAAACCATTCAACAAGGATGACTATTGTTTTATTCAATTCTAGTTAAAAAAAACATGAAAAACACTTAAATAATGCATAAATATGTAAATTATATTTTTCTATTTTTTTTTACTAATTAATTAATAATTATTTAAATTGCCGATACATCCGATACCAACATATCCGATACTCCGATCCGATACCGCCGATACTGCCGATACTGCCGATACCGATACTCATACAAACTGTCCGATACCGATACCGATACCGAGTTCTTGAACCTTGCAACTAATATCATGTCCAAAACTCCCAAGATGTTTCTCTCTTCTCATCCTTAATTGGTGTCACCTCCAACTTTCAAATAGTAGACTCATTTCTTATCCTTTCAATGCATTACCACTCATCATTCTTAGTATTCTCGTTTCTGCTACGCTCATTTTCAGGACATGTTTTTAGTGGCTCAACCCTTCAATCCTGAAGCATGGCTAGTCCAAGGTTGTGAAAAGTGCTAGGTGCTAGTCGGGCGGGTATTCACTGCCTAGCGCCTAGCCTCCTTAGGCGGTTTTCTAGATGTAGGCGGTTCAAAAATATTTAAATAAATAAATAAAAAAACTAATAAAAATTGCATAAAAAGTCCATAAAACCCATAGCATGCATAGTCGGGCGTTGGGGGGACTAGGCGGGCATCGGGCGGACACCAGCCGCCTAGCGCCTAGGCGGCCGCCTTTTAGAACATTGGGCTAGTCTTATAGATTTTTTTTTTTTTACCAATTTTAAAGGTCTCATGCAATGACAAAGCATCATTTTCAGTAGCCCTCTTTTCTAACATGACAATTTAAATGTCAATTGGGATTTAGGTTTCGTGTCTCAAAATAGAGTTTTGAGGCTAAACCATGTTGTTACATTGAACCTTTGTTTTGGTAAAACTGTTTCAGATGCAGTTTTGATTCATTTTTGTCAAAACAAACCAATATTTCTATGGTTTTGTAAACAGCAGGAAAGCTCCATTTACAAAATCTGAAACTACAAGTTGGACAGATTCCTTCTTGTTCTTTTTGCAAAATATTAAAAAGGGATACATATTTGCTTAATTATATGATGGTATTTTGCTTGTACTTAAATATACAACCGGAAAAAATAAATTAAAAAAAACTTCAGATTACTTCTTTAACAACTTAAATGAAGAATATACTCATTTTAGAATCCATTTTCTGTACTTACCCTTGTTGGTAGTTTACACGACCAAAATATTATCATTTTGCACATCTATGCACTCTTCAATTTTCAAAACTAAGTTCCAAATGTCCAACTTTATCCATCTTTTTGTTTCTCAGAACCTCCTTTTTTTAGAACACTGGTTTCTAGAATTATTTTTTCAGAAATAGGTCCCAAACAGGCTTTAAATCCTACATATAACTTTTCTATTACAGGTAATCCTTTAACCAAACTATTCATATTTTCACAATTTTTAATAATATTTTCATGTGATTGTAATTGGGTTTGGGATTGTCATTCCTTCACCCTTTGACGTAATGTGTCGTAGTGATGGATGCAATTCCATATAACAAGTTGTATCATATTTTCTCTTCGTCTAGACTCTTTATAGTCTAGGAGAACTTGGAGGTTGCTCCTTGGTTGCATTAGCTTAAAAACTGCAATACAAAATGTAGGTCTACCTACTTGCTAACTGACCACTTTGGTTTTGTGGCACGACTCTCTCATGCTCGTAGTTACCTTGGCTAGGAATTTGACACCAACATAGAGGGTTGACGTCAGGTCGATAGTTTGTCATAAATTGTCAAATCTTGTATGAAATTTTCTTATGCTCCATATATGACACCATTCTTTTGGGAGAAGACTTGGATTGTGAGCATTATCCTTTTTTCCTTTGCTTTATTACATATGCAATATTTTTTATTTTAATATCTTGCCCATAACTCTCAATCCCATGTATACATCTCCTTTGTACCTTGTATTCCCATGTTTAAATCAAGTATTTTTAATTCATCTAAAATTTTCACGTTCTAACTTTGTTTTCTGTGAACATAATGTATTTTCCATCTAATCATTGCATTCACTAGCTCATCATCAGAACTGATTATTGTTAGTATGTTCCAAGTAGCTAATATAATCCTACTTTAAAATGCCTTAGTTTCTATGCATCTAGTTCCTATATCCAACAAACCCTTTCTTATTTCTCACCCTAGTCGAGTATCAATATGGCATGCCGCTTCTAGGGAACGCCCTAACTTCACATTGCACCGGGTGGTATTGATGGGCCGCACAAGTTACGAGTGACTACCTAGCAAGCACCGATGATGTTCACTTATCATTGCACTATGATGGGAACACATTGAGGGATGCCCCAACGTGTATTTTATAAGATTCATTTAATAGATATCTAACAATTTTTTATGTTTAGTGTTCGCTGCCTAAGCTAACGATCTGTCCGGGCTCAGGAACGAGAATAAAAAACACAAGACAATAAGCATGAGTCAGTCAACATGCAATGTTATTATAATAGGAAAAAAATTATTGATCTTTATTTTTTATGTGCTCATACCAAAAAAATGATGTCCCCTTGGTTATGCAATATGCATATGGCTTTCATGTCATTATTTAAAAAAATATTTTCTAGATTTTCTAAAAAGGAAATTAAAAAAATTATAAACAACTCTGAGAAATTGGTGAAGATTCCAAAAATATAAACGTGGATTTGATTATTAGGTGCAAAGTGGTTGATGGTCGTCTCTGGATGCTCCTCAAATGCGATTCTTTTCTTGTCTATGATTTTTCTCAACTATTCCTCTGTTATTCTTTTCTGAACCTGGTTACTGTTTCCTTTTATTCCCATGACAAATATTGCTCTCTTTTGCATTCCATTCCAATTTAGTGATCTGATGTTTGGGTTTTGCCTTATCTTTTGGGTACTGATATTGATCCTTTTAAAGTTTTGCCAAGGATGCCTAATTTTAAAAAGTATAGATATAATATTTCATCACGTGATATTCAGTTATGATCTAGTTTTGTTATTAACAACTGAGGTAGAAAATGGATCTTTCTGATTTTAATTATTGATCCAATCTTTTGTGTGGTGATTTCTATTATTTACATATGGAGACAGAACAAATAACTTAGTACTATCAGTCTTTTGGCCTTCTGGTATGTGGCTGTATAATTTTAGAAGATCTGAAGCTTATAAGGAAAAGTCTTCCACTTGCTACTATACCAAAAGTTATGTATAAAGTAGGAACTATTAGTGCTGTCTTTCTAGACATTAATTTTGAAGGAACCAAGGCATGAGAATTTTTCTTTTTTTGTTGTAAGGGATAAAGTTTCTTGGCTCCAAAAATAAGGTTCACTAACAACAAATTTTATGGTTTGCTATATTTTCATTATTCGAAGCAGTCAGTTCTTATGCTTATCTTCACTTTTTTCAAATATTTCTTGTCCACCAGGCCTATCATATATCATAATATCTGTCAATATTAAAATTCGTTCCCTCATTTTTATGACTGCATCTTTTGGCTCTATGTTGCCAGGTTCTCTAATAAAGAACGAGCTTGTTACTCATCTTGCCCTTGGTATTGCTTTACGAGGTGTTCTAGATGCGTTGCGCAAATCTGTTGACTCAAAAGTGCGTTAGAGTATCTTTTAACTTTTTCCTATTTATTTATTTTTCTACTTAAAATGTGTGTTTTCTTGAGTTAACACGGATTGGTGGCTTGATACTTTCAGATGTTTATGTTTGGTATCAAGGCTTTGGAACAATTCATGGACCGCTTGGTAGAGTGGCCACAATACTGCAATCATATATTGCAGATATCTCATTTACGTAGTTCCCATTCTGAACTGGTTGCTGTTATTGAACGTGCACTTGCGAGGATTTCTTCAAGTCAGGCAGAATCTAATAGAGGGAACAATATACTTTCTGATCAGCAACAGGGATATACACAAGCGTCCATCGAAAGCATGGAGGTTGGTAAAGAGGCAGCCATCTGCAGTTGTATCTTATTATTTTCGAGTGTTTTTGACTCAACACTTGATTTATCAGTCACTTGTTTTTGGATAGTCACTCTTTGTTCCAGTTTTACCATGACAATTCATATCTTGGGTTTTATCATGTGTATATAGGAACTAGATTATACTTACATTTTGCACCATTATCATAGTCGAGTTTAATCGTGGTCATTCTATTCCATATGAAAGATCAGCACTTGTATATGTAAGATATGGAGTTAGATTTTTGATCAGTTTGTTGTCTAATTGTAATTGAAACTTATTCAGTTGGTCATGGAATTATCCTTTAACCCTGCATGAACATCCTGTACTCAAACCTGCCTGATCTCATATTTTTGGGATCCCTGTTGTCAAAACTTGACTTCATATCTTGACACCTGGACCATATTTAACGACTCTAAAGCTGACTCTTCTTTAATGATCTTCGATCTGTAGTTTAAGTTACTTGCATCTATCTAATAATTAGTTCAAGTTGTTTTGACTGCAGCTCATTTATTTCCAAGAGTAGTGTTTTGTTCACCTGAGTGTGGATTTTATAAAACTGTACAGTCATCTCAATACTCAGTAAAGTTTGCATATTTATTTATTTGCAACTATCAGCTATCGGAAGTTATGCATGCTTTTTATATGAAAGCTTTTTTGTTTATTAAAACGTCTATGTAAACTTGGTTGGTTCTTGCAGGCATCCGAGGCCTCATGGCAGTTTGTTGGTTCAAGTTCCACCAGACAACTTGTTCAACAACTTTCTCCCTTTCAGCTTCAACAGGAGCATCATGGTTTCCTTGGCGACCGGCTTAAATCCAATGTTATATCCCTTGCTAATACGAATCTCCTGTTATCTAATGCAGGCCAGTCTTCTGTAATTTCTGCACGTGTTGATTCGGTTACAAATCCAAAGGTATCCGAAGTTCCTTTGTTTCTTGTTGGAATAATGAAATGTCATCCTTGACCCTCGCAGCAACTCTGGAGTTCCATTGTAGTGCCAGGGTCTTTAACATGGCATCAGAGCCATCTGGATTCAGATCTCTTCTGGCTTGCCATTTTAAGTGGATTGAAAAATATTATACTGCTGACTGACCTAGCTCTCAGTCCATAAAATGGGCGTTTGACCTATGAGGGCGTATTGGGATAATATAAATATTTAAATCTCAATCCTCACAACTTTGGAGTTTGGTCTAGTGGTGGGTTTAACAGTTTATCTAATAAGGAACTTGTACTCTGCTGGAACCGGAAAGTGTGATCCACTGTTCAATATTCATGTCAGCTTTTCATTGTTTATGCTGCTAGGGTTTAAGAGTTCTTTACCTAACAATGCTTCTGCTGTGTGTAGCCAAATACTCAGTCCTTACAAGCACTACCACCTCAGCATTCTGCTGCTGTACTGGCTTCTGTTTCTTCCTCTCCAGGTTTCCTGCGCCCTTCTCGCACTCTAACATCTGCAGGTAATGCTAATGGATCTCATGTTAATCAAAGTGTTTACGGACACTTAATGTATATATATGCTATATCGTACTTAGAATAGCTCAAATTTCTTTGTTATTTCAATTATTGTTCTATTTTGACCCTTCAGAGTTAGCGGCTATACTTGTTGGATTTAATGTTTGATGGTTTTTTGTTTAGGTATGCTTCGGCAACCTTCTTACAGCACAGGTTTTGGAGCCGCTTTAAACATTGAAACACTTGTTGCGGCTGCTGAAAGAAGAGATACTCCCATCGAGGTAATTTACTTGTTTCTATTATTTGCTATATTTATTAGCACATAAGTCATCCAGCTGCATCATCTGGAACTACTATTAGGATTACAGCCTTGGATTGCAGTTGGTTTGTTTAACTGGGAAGAATTATCATTTTCATGTGGTTAATTCAGACCCCTGCGCAAGAGATTCAAGACAAGATGTTATTCATGATCAATAACATATCAACTGCAAATATGGAAGCTAAAGCAAAAGAGTTCACTGAGGTTATCAAAGAGCAGTACTATCCTTGGTTTGCACAATATATGGTGATGAAAAGGTACAGAGCATGTAAAGACATGAGTCTTAATGCCCTCAATATGCTTGATTACTAATATTTGGACTAAAAATTGTTTCATGCACTAAGTAAGATCTTGTTTGCAGGGCAAGCATTGAACCAAATTTCCATGACCTGTATTTGAAATTCCTAGACAAGGTCAATTCTAAAACACTTAACAAGGAAATTGTCAAAGCCACCTACGAAAACTGCAAGGTTTTACATCTATTTCTTTCTTCGCTCTCAATACTCTTCATACTACTATATATATTGAAACTATGAATTCTTCTTGTTTATTTAGGTCTTGTTGAGATCAGAACTTATAAAATCCAGTTCAGAGGAGCGGTCTTTACTAAAAAATCTTGGTAGCTGGCTTGGAAAATTTACAATTGGTAGAAACCAAGCACTTCTGGCCAAAGAAATAGATCCCAAGTCCCTAATTATTGAGGTAACATAATATTCACTCCTAATGTTGCTCTTCCTTTTAGCACATTATATTTTATTTTTTTCTATTGCGGGTATTCAACCTTTTAGCACCTTATAATCTACCTGGTACATGGATTCTCCTTCCCCGTGTACCTGTCAATTATCTAGTGAAAATCCCTTTAAGACGCGCCATTTGGGGCGACATGCCTCGAATTCAGCTCTACTCAGACAAATAATGACCCATTGTTTATCAAGGAAGTAGCACATTGTAAGTTGCTAAAGGGTATCCTCATTAGCAGGTTCTGTGTGGATGATAGAAATATTTCCCACTTTCTGTGTCTCGTGTGCATGTGCATTATGTTGCCTGTGCTGGTCTAGCATTTTTACCTTTTTTTTCCTATAATCTAAATCTTGCAGATGTAAGGATCAGCAAGGACAAAAACATAGAGAACCGTATATATATATATATATATATATATATATATATATATATATATATATATAGCTTACTTAGAGAACCATACTGGGTGGTGAAGTATGCAGAATTGATAATTTTGTGGCCGTCTCTTAAGTCATTAGACAACTCCTTGGAACCTCAATGGGATTAGCTATGAAAAGCGATTTCAGTTGATGCTCTAGGCCATTTTCAAAGAATTTGAGTTTGATGTGTGCCATACTATTGGTCTAACTGAATGACTTGAAAGCAGAGCTTCTTATGCTCTTTTACAGGTTGATATGGGCACTAATTGATGTATCATAAAACTTTCCTGATACTCTTTAAGTTCATCTTCATTTTAATTTTCATCTTTTTCCAGTAGTTCATTTCGAGTAATGCTTAAGGTCATTTTCGAAGTTATTTATTGATTTGGTAATAAATAAAATGAAATATTAATAATAAAAATGAATGGTTGGGGGCTGTGTGTCAACGTCATCCCGGTAGAAGGTTCCGTCGGAACAATTTTTTATTTGTTAAAAAAGAAGAAGAGAAAGTGTGGGAAAAAATGACGAGAAGATATTGGAACATCAATTTGGAAGAGATGGTACTAAGAAATGGAATCCTAGAATTTCCCTTACATCTAAGTCATTACTCAATCCATTGGAATCTCAAGTAGATTGGTTCTTGCATTAGTGACTAGCATTAAGTTGAGTTCTGGGCATCTCATAATGAATTTGAATTCAGGGCCACACTTTGGTCTAACTGGTATGTCTTGAAAGCAGAGTAAAATATATCTTCTTTTAAATTTTATTTCTCTTCTCATTAATTCAATGTGAGATGATGTTTAAGGTCTTCTGTGCAGCAATTGGTTGATCAGTATACTTCCCTGATCAGAATTTACTGTTAAATTCGTCATTCAGTTTTGTTTTTATCTTTTTCCAGTGGTTAATTTGATGCAATGCTCAAGGGCTTATACAGGCTGGCATTGGGTCAGAAGCTTCCTGATTAGGATCCTTCCGTACTAGTATTTCTGATGATTTTGCAATATTACATTATTTGTTCTTGATCTTACTGTTTTTTTATTGGTTTTTTTCTGGCTAGGCATATGAAAGGGGATTGATGATTGCAGTGATTCCATTTACCTCGAAGGTTAGAGGACCTTGTTGTTTGAGCTGTTTTTTTTATCCATACTCAATTATTTTTATAATCTTCAGTTTTTTGACATAATTGTACCTTGGCAGGTACTGGAACCATGCCAAAGCAGTTTGGCGTACAAGCCTCCTAATCCATGGACTATGGCTATCCTTGGTTTACTTACTGAGATGTATAATCTGCCAAACCTTAAAATGAATCTGAAATTCGATATTGAGGTATTTGGGATAATGAATTTGTTCCAACGTTTATTCTTGCTAATTAGATAAAAAGATAGACCCAGATGAATTTATTTCTCTATTTTGCTTCCCAGGTCTTGTTTAAGAACCTTGGTGTAGACATA
Organism: Iris macrosiphon; assembly: GCA_036927795.1. Classification (NCBI taxonomy): domain Eukaryota; kingdom Viridiplantae; phylum Streptophyta; class Magnoliopsida; order Asparagales; family Iridaceae; genus Iris; species Iris macrosiphon. Next base: position 86,047,542 of record JAYESA010000014.1, on the reverse strand, counting down.
AAAGATGTTAAACCGACCTCACTTCTTAAAGATAGAGTTCGTGAAGTGGAGGGCAATCCGGATTTTTCAAGCAAGGATATTAGTGTTTCCCAAGCACCTGTTATTGCTGAAGCTAGCCCCGCAGTCATTCCTGCAATGAATCAAGTAGAGCTGCAACCTGATGTTAACAATCTGTCTCATACAGCCAACCATCCAAATGTATTGACTCAGGTTGGTATTCAACTGTATCATTATACCATTTGTAAATGTTATTGTATTCTCTTCTATTACTCAGTTTTGTTCCTTTTGTGTATCTAGCATGCTTCCCCTCTTTATCATGGTTCAAATACCATTGTGGAGGATGAGAAAGTTGGCCCTCTAATCATACTTGAACGTGCTCCATCTGTTCAAGGATTGACTCAAGTTACACAATCACAGTCTCCATTTTCTCTGATCCAGGTTTATTTGCAGTTTACTCCTTTAAATGTGTTAGTAAATGTATTGCTTCTGCTAATTAATGATTTGAATTATTTGCAGATTTTGGCAATGACTCCTATGTACGAAAGTCATATTAACATCAATCCTAAACTTAATTCTATGGGCTCACTCTTGCAAATTCACAGGTTCTACGTGCCATTTAATTTGAATTTTTCCATTATGCTATGAAAGCAGTTCTTGTTAAAATTTGACTTGTATGATTCTAACAGATATATGAAGGCAGCTCTGGATAAGGCAATCAAAGACATAGTATTTCCTGTTATTCAACGAAGTGTCACTATAGCTAGCCGTACAACTAAGGAACTTGTGTTAAAGGTTGTTTATTACTTGTAAACTATCATCAATCTCATTTTCAGTTGTGCTTGCCTTCCTAATCCAAATCAATTTGGTTATAGGACTACGCGATGGAGTCAGATGCTGTTGCCATATCTCGAGCTGCACACTTAATGGTGGGCACTTTAGCTGGAAGTTTAGCCCATGTCACTTGCAAGGTCTCTTCAATCAATCTTATTATATTTTTTAATCTTTACTATGCGTGAATATTTTGGTCTTGAAATTCTTCCAAGAATCTCTTAATAACTGAACTGTTCATTATGTACTGATATTGCTGCAATTATCTGGAAAATATGATTATCATGGGCTTTTCAGGAACCTCTTCGAGTGGCTCTATCAAATCACCTTCGTAATTTACTTCAGGCCCTAAGTATTAATGGTGAACTATTGGACCAGATTGTTCAGCTTCTGACAAATGATAATATAGATCTTGGATGTGCAGTTATTGAACATATTTCTTCCGAAAAGGTAACTCTGGCCATTCTATGAACTTGTCTTAATAGTACAAATGCACTTTTTCTGCAGCATGTTCTGTGCAAATATTTACAACGTGCTGTTTGATTATAATATTTTAATCCTCGTCTGAATATCCTGACACATCATAGAAAAAAGGAGATTCAGACAATTAGTAAATGGACGCGAAGTTGTCTAAAGTCTGAAGTTATAACACTAGTTTATGCTGATATCACTTTCCAATAGTTCAAATAGTAGGGATTGGATGGTAACTTTTTTTAGCTTTTCTTTGTTTGAAATGATATCTTGTCTTCTCTTAAAGTGTAAACTCACTCTCTCTCTTACACCACATAGTTTTCTATTTATTCTTCACTAATGGTTGTCACAATTAAATAAAACTTTTATCTATGTTGGAGTTTGTTTCCTTCTCTCCTTTTATCACTCTTGATTGACTTCGAAAGACATGATGGTTTCTTCCTATATTTAACAACCAATTTCATTCTTAGTGTGTTGAGCTGTGCTTCTTATTAGTTTATTAGTCGTAGAAAGTATACATTCCTTATCAACAATTTCTTTGATAAATTTGTCTAGACTCTTATAAACATAAATGCTTTCCCAAAAGTCTTTGATCAGGGGCCTTCTTTATGCAATGATTCTGCAATTTTGAAGCATGTTCTTTGAATTTCTGTTAGAAGAAAGATATAGAGAAATTCCAGTTTTTGTAGATAGAATTCGTCTACTTGGACAAAATTTTCAGGCTTAGCGGCGATATTACTTTAACGTACTTGCTCCTTTTCCCATGTTAATTTGTTGGAGAGGTTTTATCCTTCACCATATAAATTTCTGAACCAGGTCTCTGAATGAATTGGTGGCCTTTTGAAAGCTTAGCAGCAACATTTCTGGTCATTGACACAATTCATTCCTAAAAATGTTGTGTTCTCTAGGCTTGATATTCTGTTAACCCAACCTTTATATTTTATTCTTCTAATCTTCTGCTTTCAAAATTCTGACCTGAAGAGAGGCGAACCTGATCAAATTACTGATATATGCATCAAGCTGCAGTTAAACAAAAAGTCAGTGAAACGAAAATCATGGTTACAATACACACTGCCAGTGCCAATAATAATGAAATGATGTCTTCTCAATAGTTTCAGAGTATAAATCTACATGTGAGGAACCCTTGTCCGGTCTTCCTTTTAACTATCAAATTTTATACTATGCGCTTTATGGACCAAATAATATAATGTAAAATATGAGTTGTCAATTGGGATACAGATGTTTATTAGTTATCTATCTGAACCCTGGACTCCACTAGTTTATGGTATGTCAATCATAATATGTATGGTTGTTTGTTGACATGTCACTTAATCTCTGGCAGGCTGTAGAGCTGATTGATGGTGAAATAGGCCCCTCATTTGCCACTATAAGGAAACAGCGAGAGGCAGCTGGCTCTGCATATTATGATGCTGGTACCTATGCTCAAGGCCCGTTTAGTCATGTTCCAGAGGCACTTCGCCCAAAACCAGGAAGACTTTCAGATTCACAACAGAGAGTTTACAATGTAACATATGCCCATCTATTCTTAAGTTTGTGGAATTGATGTAAAACTACTCTGTGTCCATCTCATGATTCTTTCTTTTATGTGCAGGACTTCGTGAGAAATATCTGGCAGAACCAATCAAGCCAGAGTTCCGGTATCGTACCTGCTGGCCCATCTGGTTATGATGCCTCAGTTAATTCTTCCATTCCTCGTGTTTATGGTTCCAGTTCTGGCCATCTGAAGCCCAACCTATATCCAACTTCACAAGTAGCTCCAGGATTTAGTGCAGCTCAACAGTTAGATCTTTTCCAGGAAGATTCTGATCGTGGTTCTGCTCAGCTTGGGTTTGTTGATGTTTTTTTTAATCTTTATCATTACATGTATTAGGTGTACACAACTTACAGAGGGCTAATATCACTTTTAACTTTTTTAATGCAGTATTTCTCCTAGCAAACTTGGGCCAAATGATGGTGTTATCCAGCCAGCTGTTGATGTCAGTACCATTGTTCCTCCATTTGCTCCTACTGCTACGTCTCCTGAATTACATATTCCTGAAACATCAACTGTGTCCAAAGTAAGTGATATTAGATATTGCCTATAAAAGCTGAATGAGAAGAAGTATGAATTGCTTGCTAATGTCTTTGATTTCATTTCAGGACATAGGGGCCTTTGTACAACCATCACCTAGAACTCCAGGTGCAGAGCACATGGGAACTGCCTTGGTTGAATCGCTGTTGTCTACAGGTGATGTGCTGGATAAGTATCAAGTATTGGCACAGAAGGTATACGAATGCCCTGATTTCCTCATTTATTTTAAGATACACTATTATGTAGTTCTTATCTTAGATATTTAGATATAAGTTGTCCTACGGCATGTCTGACAGTTGAAACTGGCAAATTTTGATGTGTATGACATTCTATTCACATGTATGGTGCTCTTTTCTGAGAACTCATGAGTTCTGTTTGTGCTTATGTTGTTGATGGATCAATCTATTCAGGATGATTAGTTGCAGTAAAATTTTGTCTTCTAGCTGTTTAGAACAAATTTTGATCATGACTATCCAACTAGGTTCCATGAGCTTAAATTACATGACCAGAACAGACATTTCTTGCTATTGTGGTATGATGGCAAGCTAAGAAGCACGGACTCTAAAATAAGCTGGGTACACAATATTTGGTGCTGAATCTGTGACTACTTGTCTGAAACATGTCGTGTCGTATTTGTGTCTGTGCAACATAGGTGGCTAGCCTCTCTTGCTTATATCTACCTCTGAAAGAAAACTGGGCAAACTTACTGTTGACAGTATCTTTGAGAACTTGTCAGTTCTTCTATGGAGTGTTGATATTAATTGTTCTCCATATTTCACCAATAAAAAGGTAAACATGCGTATGTTGTCTTTTTTATTTTGTTCCTAGCGGAGCCCAAAATTTGGGGAAAAGGTTTATTGTTAATATGTATTTTTATTTTGTACCAGACCAACTAAAGATATATTCATTATTCATTTTAGTTTATATCTAAAAACTGCAAAAGGGCATCTCATTACTGTGTGGCTTCCTCTAATTTAAACTACTGGGAGATCAAGATATACACAGCCTTACTCCATTTAATGGAGAGAACCAACATCATCCAAGATGAGTCTCAAGCCTTACCGACATGCAAGCTACCCTCATATGAAAACTATAACAATTTTAGATTGATAACAAAAAGTAAATAAATTAATAAACTTATGACTAATTTGCATAGAAAAATTTCAACTTTCTCCTATAATCACTTCACTATCATAAACTTTTTATGTTCACTTTGCTTCAGTAAACTTTTTGATTACTTCGCAATCTTAACACCGCCAATGTAGAAAAGACGAATACTACCCTTATGCAATTATCATTTAGGTGAATTTAAATTTTTTAGAAGACATGTTGTAGGGCAACTTTCTTTTATGTCATTTTATCTTGAATAAAGTGACAATATATCTCGATGCGCTTAGTCCTTTCATGAAAGACTGGATTTTTAGCAATATGGATCGCGACCTTGTCACATTTGAGAGCAACTCGAGAAGAAGGTGGGTGACTCCAAGATCTATAAGGAGTTGAGCCAAATCAACTCAGAGACAATATGTGCCATGACTATATTTCCGTCTCAGTAGAAGAACAGGCGACTAAATTTTGCTTCTTTCTTCTCCATGTAACCAAATTGTCTTCCATGAAGACAAGATAACTGATGGTAGAGCGACGATCATCCTCAGCATTTGCAAAGGCTGTGAGCGAGTCGATAGTGTATAAGGTCTGTAGAGAAGGTCCTGTCCAAGAGTTTTTTTAAATGTACCGTATAATCCTTTTTACAGCATGAAGATGAGAGGTCAAACAATTCTGTATATACTAGCTAATCATACTCACAACGTAAGCAATGTCTGGGCAAGTGACAAAATAAATTAGCTTTCCCAATCAGTCATTTATAACGTCCTGGGTCAGATAGAGGAGGGATAGATAGATGATGATCCGATAAAGAGCTCAATCTGGATAGTTTGACTGTGGAATCCATAGGTGTGTCTACTGGTCTACAACCTAAAAATCCTATCTTAGATAGAAGATCCAACGCGTATTTGCGTTGATAAAGCTGCTACCGTCTTGAACTCTGCAATACCTCGATAGCAAGAAAGCATCTCAATGGCCCAAGTCCTTTATATGAAAATATAAGAGACTAAGTATTCTTTCACCTTGGGAATGCCCATCAAAATCATTTTCGGTGATGATAATGCGCATAAATAATTAAGATGAGTATACTCTGTAAATAAGGACGTATCTGAGTTGTTATTAACAAATCCAATTTGTTGGAAGACCTTATTGGATTTGTCAAACAACGCACATGGTGGCTGCTTTAAACCATACAAGGACTTCTCTGAGAGACATACCATATACTCTTCCAGTCTCTCAAAACCTGGAGGTTGTTGCATAAAAATAGTCTCCGAAAGATTACTATTAAGGAATGCATTCTTTACGTATAACTGATGAAGATGTCAATTTCTTAAAACTGCCAAAGATAGAAGAATCAAACAAAATCAACTTGGCAATATGTGAAGAAGTCTTAACATAATCCAACTCATATTGTTGGGTAAAGCCTTTAGTCAATAAACGAGCTTTGAGCCGATCAAATCGAGCCATCTGAATTTTGTTTAACAAAAAATACCTTCACCTGTTATTTAATGTGTATACATAATATTGAAACCTAGGGGCACGATTATAGCTGTTCGACTACCTGAAGGAGAATGCAAATTGCCTACTACACACTCCCTATGTAAGTCAAAGATGGAGAATGCAAAGGGCACACTAAATATTCTCCAGGTAAGTTAAAGATTAAATGCACTCTCTTGATAAGTCAGATTAAATGCAACCGACAAGATTCAAACACTCGACCTCTTCTAGAAACGGGAATAGGCTTAGCCAAATGCACCAACCCTTGGGGGCATATATATATATATATATATATATATATATATATATATATATATATATAGGGTAAGCTAGGTTTTTATTATACTAAGAGAAATATATGCACAAGATATTCCTTAATTCCTGCCAATGCCTTGTGTGTGTGTGTGTGTGTATATATATATAGTGGCTATCCAATGAGCACATGTACTAATTGAGCTTGTGTCCGTAGGATTTTTGTTCAAGTTAAATCTAACGATTGATAATATTAGTATCTTATTTAAGAAATGTTATAATTTATTGACAACCAAAACAATACTTATATATGGTTAATATATTATTAAGGAAGGTTATAAATTTATTTGTAAGATTTTGACAAATCAAAATCGGTTTTCTCTCTCCTTCTCTCGTTTCTTTCTTCCGAACCTTAGCCCATGCTATGATTTTACCTTCCGAGAACGACAACAATAGCAAACCTGGGCTTTTGCGAAAGGTCACTCTTGGTTGTAGTGGTTTTAGCGTGTCTTTGGACTTGGTGATTCAAAGCCATGCTGGACTTTTTTATTTTCTAATAAGCTGAATTCTATCTTTAGATATTATATGCTTCTCCTGGTTTGGTATACAATAATAGATACTAATTGGTTAGACATATGTATACATGGACATTATTAATAAGAATTCAACTGTTGCAAAATACTTTAGCTGCTGCTTAATACTTCCTCCTCTCACAATTATAGTGGTTGCGACATGTATGATGTGTTATCAATCAAAAGTTCTCTCGCATCTCTGATGATAAATCTTAATGCTTCTAATTCTTCGTGTAGCATGATGCGAAAAGTGGAAATTATTTCATAACCTTGCGATAAAGCTTTCACATAAGAGTTGTCTTGAAAAAATAAATGTATAATTGCTCGAAGCCAACAAAACGAAGCTTACATTGTCACACTCTCCATACTTCTCTTTACTACACTCACAGTCACTGTTCAAAGCTTGGAACTATGAACAAGTCCTCATCAACATAATGATCAGTAGTACATTTATAATTCCTCCATAATTGAAACTAAACACATCACTAAAATCCAAGTAGTCCCATACCAGACCATCATCATCCTTAGAGGGATGCAAGCACGACGTTACATCGCTGTTACGGCGCTCCCATCAAATGGGCTGAATCTTCCAATGTCTCGAGCTCCGGCATTATCGCAAAATATTCCGAGGACGAGCTCACATAATGGGTGAGTGTACTACTAATTCCCTCTTCACAAGGGAGAAGGAAACTTGGGCTCTTAACTCCCGAAGTTGATTATGCAAGCTTCTTTCTCAAGAGAAGTGCGCGACGCTGTCGATCTCTGGCATATGTGATCACATAGAGGGAGGAATCCTCCTCGGACTGTTGGACCTGTCTCATAGCTGGACAATACTGGTCGTTATATTTGTTTGTGCACCTAAAGTAGCACATGCAAAAATCATCCATTATAGATTTGACCATGCTTCACCCTACTCTTGGAAAGAGAGAGAGAGAGAGAGAGAGAGAGAGAGAGAGAGAGAGAACCTTTTGATTTGTCAAAATCTTACAAATCAAATTATAACCTTCCTTTAATAAGATATTAACCATATATAAGTATTTTTTTGATTTAAAAATTATAACCTTCCTTAGATAAAATATTAGTATTCTCGATCAGTAGATTTAACTTAAACAAAAATTTTTACGGACACAAATAAGTGTGCTCATTTGCTCAATTAATACGTGTGTTCATTGGATGGCCAATATATATATATATATATATATATATATATATATATATATATATATATATATTAGAGTTCCCTTTTTCCAACAGCTCAATTGACCCAGTGGGGAGTTCAAAGCTTCTAGAAAAGTGCAGGAAGAAGCTTAAGGGATGGAGAGCTAAATTGTTGTCATATGCTGGAAGGATTGAATTAGTGAAATCAATAATCAGTAATATAATCATGTTTTTGCTACAAATTTTCAAGCTTCCCAAGTCTGTGATCAAGAGGATTCATTCCTTGTGTGCAAATTTTATTTGAGGAAATTCTAATAAGTGGACTGAACTTAAGACTAATACGAAGAAGGGCTTGGATTGAGAAACCTCAATGATATCATGAACGGTCTGCAAATGAAGAGCGCTTGGAATCTTCTGACATCGAATAGTCTTTGGAGTATGTGGATGAATAATAAGTACTTGAAAGAACAAGAATTTTTGGACAAACAGGAGGACAATAATGCTTCTATCACATGGAGGGGTATTCTACAAATCAGGGAGGCTCTAAAGCCTGCTATATCTAGTGTTATTGTCGATGGTAGAACCAGATCTCTGCGGTTTGACAATTGGTTGTCTCGAGGACTGATGATAGATAGGTTTGGATGGTAAGATTTCACTATTTATAGCGAAGATTGGTCTGTAGCCCATATCATTAACAATGGGCTGTGGATCCTACAACAACTAGAATTACTAGTATCTATTCAGGAAGAGATGGAGAGGATTCCAATAGCCAATGACAGGAACTATTCTCCTAGTACATGCATGGAACTAATCTCCTAGAAGATCAAGTATGAACAAGCTAGCTCCTCACATCAAAACACTCCTACCTACCCAATGTCTGTTTTAGCTACCAGTTTGTTGTTCAACAAATAAAGAAGATTACAAATCAAATTAACTAGTCATCATGGATTCTAAAAGAATTACAGACGGTGGCTGTGATTTTAATACTTTGTGCTGGCTAGTGATAATTAGGGTGAAATATCCTACGCTCCTAATTGTAGTAATCAAAGGTACGATGACGACTATTCTTTTACCAAATTGGGTGGCAATTTTCTTAGGTAGCCTCCGATCCACAGTTATCCTTAAACTTCTGTGCTTGGTAGAGAAGAAGCGAACAAGGGTACACTCACTTGCTGTCTTGTTCTCTGCCGCGAACTGAGATTGCTCCCCAGTTAGACCCTCAAGATAAGTATTAAGAAATTTGCTCCAGGCATGTCCAAATTGTTAAAACATAAGTAAGTACTAATTGTTTTTGGCACATTTGATTCTTCTTGAGCATGGCTGCACATCTCCACCTTACCATATACCTATATATGTGAGTTTAGTTTTGGCACTGCATCTCTAATGTTTTCGTGGTTCATCTCATTGTTCAGCTCAAAAGCATGTTATTAGCCAAAGGAATGAGAAAGAAAATGAAAACAATTTTAAGTTCTATTGATTATAAAAAGAATTTCATTTAAAACATAGATTTTATGAGATCTTTCCTGGAAAAGTTCCTTTTCAGTGATTGTAACATTTTGTTAGTTTTGGATTTTAAAGAGATCGACAGATGACAACAACCTTACCACAGCAGCAGTTGCATCCAAAGTTATTGCATGAACTAGAGCAACAATGGAAACATGAAGAGGGTGATATTTTGAAGTTTATGGTGAATTTATTTTCAAAGTAGTAGTATGGAGATATAGGTGAGAACTTAAGGTGATGAAGAGATGAATTTTAGAATTCTCTAATGGAGAGAGAGAAACCTAAAAAAGAAACAAGACGGAGATGAAGTTTTGTCTCTAAAATTTTATTTGGATATTAGGAATCATCTGTAACAAATAAAAATAGATGTGGCCCCAATTAAATATCCTGCCAAATTTGTTTTAATCTTGCACAGTGTAGTCAAAGGCGCGCCTGAGGCGCGCCTTGCTCCTAGGCGCAGGGGCAGCGCCTTAGGGCACTCAGGCACAATTCTTAAGGCGCACCTAAGGCGCGCCTAGGTGCGCCTTGGAATAGCTAAGGCGCGCCTTGAAAATCTTGTGAAAAAATAGCATGTTTAGACTAATTTTTTAACTGTTGTACTGTTTTTAGATTATTTTTTGAATTGATGTACTTTTTTTTTATTGTTTTCTCTCTCACTCACTCAATTCAAACTCACTCAATTCAAAGTGATTGCAACCTAGACATGGGATAATTTGAAGCACACATGTTTATCAATGTAGAAATCCGATGTGAGTATATATATATATATATATATATATATATATATATATATATATATATAATTTTTGTGCCTCGTGTCGCTCGGGTGGGCGACTTAAGTGCGCCTTGCGCCTCGGGCGATTTGGACCCTTTGCGCCTTAAGTGCGCCTTTGACTACCTTGATCTTGCATGATGCATCAAGATGATCTTTTATATCCAACAGTTACAACTTGTAGGTGTAAACAAATTTTTACTCTCTCTCTCTCTCTCTCTATATATATATATATATATACCAGGGTATCACTAATATTTTGAGTGTAATACTTTCTTGTCTATAATCTCCCCCCCCCCGCCCCCCCCCCCCCCCCCCCCGCCCCCGGCGTTTTTTCATTGGAATTGCACACGTGTTTCGACCTGTAGTGTGTGTGTGTGTATATGGTGCACCCCATATGACATAACTGACTGATAGATGGTTGCTAGCTCTGGTGATCACGGGGGGCTTGGGAGATCGATCTAGGGTTTCCTCTGAAACCCTATAAAAGGATTAAGGCTTGCAACATCAGCCTTCCCAACATGGAGTGGCCAAACCTGATGACAACATGAGGGGTCTATCCGACTCTAGGGCATTGGCAGAAACCCTAGAAGATGGCTCCATGTGTGCAAACAGAACCAAATCACACGTTGCAGGAGAAACATCAACATCCAAAGGTAACCAACCTGATGAAGAGGGATGGATGTGTATAGGAGGAAACGACAAAAAACAACCAGCACAGATGGCTGATCCTCCCATTCCTCGAAGGCAGCAACCACATACAAGGATCTCTAATGCAACCAAGTCTAATACAACAGAAGTTCCAAGATCTGCTCCAGGTAACAAGAAACAAGGCCAGGTGTGATTACTTGCAGAAGTAAGCCATCCTCATGGGCTGATTTGTGCAAAAATTCTAATGTGGAAGAGTCCTTCCCCCTGGCTTTTGAAGAGCCAACTTTTGTGGATGGAAAAGTGGTGGTTACTATAGCAGAAGAAGATACACAATTGTCCTGCCAACAATGGACTAATCCTCATTGCATATGTCGTGGGATCCGACCTTTCTCTGTTCGTAGAAAAGCATATGCTAATAAAGTCTAGAAACCTAAGGGGAATATGGAGGTATTCTCTACGGAGAATGGTTTTATTTTTCTCTCTTTAAATTTGATTTGCAGGAAGATTTTGAAGCAGTTGTATGAGGTCCCGACTATTTAATGGCGAACTAGTTATTGTCAAGAAGTGGGAACAAAACTCTTAACCTAGAAAGAGTTTTATTCACAAAAGTTTTTATATGGGTAAGATTGCGGTCTAAACTTGGGGTTTTGGAACCCTAGAATCATTGGCAAAATCACTAGCTCTATTGGCAAGCCTCTTAAGTTGGATGCTATCATAGTTTGCAGTATCGGCCGATACTAATATGATACGGCCGATATCGATACGGTTTGACATATCCCGATTTGATACTAACCGCTACCAATATTGACCGATACAATGTTGGGGATCTTTTTTCGAGTCAATTTGATAGCGGAAAAATGAACAAAAAAGATCAATCAGCAAGGATGTAAAAGCATCATAAATTTGTAAAAGCATATAAATGAAAAAAAAATTATTTATCACAGGTAAACCAACAAACAATGATAACTATTAAATTTCAAAACTACCAAGAAACAACACAATAATTAAAATTATGCCTTAATGTACAAAATAAGTTTTCTAATTTTTTAGAAATTATTAATAGTTATTTGCTTTCAGATAACCAAAAATTCGATACTTCGATCCGAAACCGTTGATAGTGCCTATATCCCCGATCCCGATACTTATAGGAAGGATCGATACCGATACTACGAACCTTGGATGGTATGACAGGTAAATATCAAAGATTATCTTATGCTAGAGATCTTGTTGAGATATCTGCAGATGAACTACCAAAATCATCATGGATATAATTTCCAGATGGTGAAGTTGAACAACAATTTGAATACGAGTGGATTCCCCCCACCTGCACTAAGGGTCTGCTTGGATTGAGGGAAAAAAATAAGCAGAGTTAAGTGAGGTTAAGTGAAAGACGTTAAGTGAGGGAAAGTAGAGTCAATATATATAACCTTGCTTGGATTCAAGGGAGAGTTAAGTGGAGTGTGTTTAATAACTCTTGTTTGGATTGGAGGTTTTGAGTGAGAGAAGAATTAATAAAAATACAATAGTTACCAAAATATCTTTATTACATATGTCATGAATTTAAATATGATTGGATTTTAATTAGAACTATTCAAAATATCTTCACAAATGAGGAAGCTACAGAGCAACATGTTGAAAAACAAGAACAATGGAGAAAAAATCATGATATTTTATAGAACAAATAAAGGATATCTATGACTTTTTAAACAAAATTTCTCAATCACCTTCATTAATCCTCCGATTTGGGGGGTTGAAAAAATAGACAAAAGATGGTTAAACAAACCCTCGCTCAACCCTCCCTCCTAAACCCCCACCCTCAAATCAAGTATGATTTTTTATTTTCCCTCACTTAACTTCCTCTCACTTTTAACTCTAAACCCTCAATCCAAGCATACCCTAAGTGCAAATGCTTTGCAAATGCTTTGGTCATATATTTCTGCACTGACCATTGCAACAAATCTGGGTCAGAAAAGAAACTCAATCCCAATTGTCCCATGGTACTGATGAAGGCATAGGCCTATCACTGAGAGATCCTGGAGGTACGGAACAGGAGGAAGGAGGTATATCAGGACAGCCAAATGCTGAGGGTAACTTTGTAGACACTATCCATGGTGGAGGGACTCAAAACCACTGGTATAGGATCCATAGAAATGCATGAAGTGGAAGGGTTGGTATCAGGTTATGGAAGTACCTTCCCAACACAGCAAAAGAGAGGGCTGCCTGTCACAACCAGTGTGGGTACTACAGAGAATGGGGCTTCCGAGGAAATTGCAACAGACCAGAGCCATCACAGCCAGCAGCATGATCTAGGTAGAGTAATTACAGTGGGAGATGTCTTCAGGAACCAGAATTAGCAGAGCCTCCAAACATCCTTGTGAAGACTAGAGTCAGCAAGTTGGGGTAGTAGTGCAAATAATACATAAATGCCTCAGAAACCACTGCAGGATAATAAATGAATCTTATTAAACAGGAAGAGAGGAGCACTACCTCTTCAACAATTACAAATGAGGAATGGATACTGCAATTAGAAGAAGCAATACAAATCAAGGAAGCTAAAAATCAGCCAAAAGATTAAGGCGGCTCGACTTGGAGCAAGAATGAAGTTGAGGAGTGATAGCAAAACCACCAAGGCAAGTCAATGAGTATCCTTATATGGAATGTCAGAGGGATGAACTCAGTAGTGAGCTTAGTTTGCTGTATCGGCCAATACCGATCCGATATGGTCGATACCGATACAATTTGACATGTCCTGATCCGATACGGATATTGATCGATACCGACATTGTGGTCTATTTTCTAGTCAATTCGGCAAAAAAATTGAACGAAAATAATCAATCAACAAGTATGTAAAAGCATAGTAAAGTTGTAAAAACAGGTAAAAGAAGAAAACTAATCTATTGTAGGTAAACCAATCGGCAGGTAAACCAATCGGCAAGGGTGACTACTATTTTCATTCAATTCCAAAATTACTAAGAAACAACACATGCAATACTTAAAATTATGCCTAAATGTATACACTATTTTTTTCTTCTAAATTTTTAGTAATTTATTAATAATTATTTGCTTTCCGACACAAAAAATACTATAATCCGATCCGAAACCGTCGAGACTGCTGATCTTGATACTCATAGGATGGATCCGATTTCGATACCGATACTACGAACCTTGGTAGCGAGGGTAGTGAGATGGAGAGAAAATTGCTCAAGAAGCAAAATTTGTCCAAATTGGGATTTGTAGAAACAAAAGTTACAAGGCATAAGGAGACTAGAGTTGCAGCACAATTTGTGAATGCTGCAGTTTGGAATATTTGGCAGGAGAGAAACAAGAGGGTTCACCACAATGAGAAGCTCATGGCTACTTGGCTGCACCAAAGAATAATTAAGGATGCTAGAGTTCTCATGCTGAATTGTACATATAATAATGTTGATGATCCTAGATCACTTGATCTGCTGAGTTAACTTGGCATTGATGCCAGGGTATGATTCAGTGTAGGGAATAGTAGAGGCTGGTCTTCAACTCATAGTGCATGGTAATGAGCAGTTTCGCATTACACAAAGGCTGAAAGCCTGAAACACATCAAGCGAGCTTTGAAGGCATAGCAGGCGTCCCTGCCTAGGGCCGACCTTGCCCAGGCTCGGGATTCGTTGCAGGCAGCCAAGGATGTTCTGCGGACAAACACACAAGATGAGGAGCATGCTAGCATAGAGCGTGAGCTATTGGGGGAGGTCTGGATTCTACTTTATCGGGAGGAGGTCCAACTTGCAACGCACGAAGTGCGCATGGCTCAAAGATGGTGACCGTTGTTCAAAATTCTTTTACGACATCATTAGGACGCGCCAACATCGAAATACTATTTCCAAAATTATTGGGGAGGATGGGAAGGAGGCTTCTTCTACTCGGGATATCCAGAAGGCGGCGCTGGACTTCTATCAACAACTTAACAACCAGACGGATTACCTGACCAAGTTCCCCGAACTCACTTGCAAGAGGATGGTCACACAAAGAGGGAACCAACATCTTCTGTGGTCAATTTCTATTGACGAGGTTGAGGCGGTGATAAAGCAAGCGGACCCCAACAAGGCTCCAAGACCGGATGGTTTCAATAGTTACTTTTTTAAAGTTCACTGGGATGCACTAAAAATTTCTCTTTTATCTATGGTCCATGATTTCTTCTCCAATGGAAGACTATTACGAGAAATGAACCACACCTTCCTCACTCTGATTCCCAAAAAGGAAGGTACAACCTCGCTTTTCGGACTTTCGACCAAAAGTTTGTTGCAACTACTTGTACAAAATTATTACTTCTATTATGTGCCGGCGCATGGAGGGGATTATCAGGGACTTATTCACAAAACCAAGCGGCTTTCATCAAGGGCAGGTTAATTGCTGAGAATAATTTTCTAGCTCATGAGATGGTCAGAAATTTTAACAAAGTTTGTGGTATCAAGGCGTGCATGAAGCTTGACCTTCGGAAGGCCTATGATACAGTGAATCGGGAGTTCGTTTGTCACATTATGCTAGCTATGGGCTTTGCTCCCAGATGGGTGGACATGGTTCGAGAATGTATCACGACTCCATCTTTCTCTGTTCTAATTAAGGGTCAATCTCACGGGTACTTCTCCAGCAACCGGGGTTTGTGCCAGGTTGACCCCCTCTCTCCTTACTTGTTCACGTTGGTTATGGAATATTTTACTTGCCTGATGGATATGACAGTTCAACGGAAGCCTATCACTCTTTTATATAAGAATGTTCAACCCTCTGTGTCTCATCTGATTTATGCGGATGACCTCTTGGTTTTCTTGATTCCGTCTACTACGGGGCTTAATACCATGGTACGTGTCATGGAGGAATTCTGACGCTTGTCGGGATTGCGGATGAATAGAGACAAGCAAGGTATATTTTAGCGCTCACTGCCAGAATCAAGATGCACTGAAAGTCATTATACAAATTGAGAAAGGTACTCTCCCAGTATAATATTTGGGACTTCCTTTATCTGTTAATTATGCCCGCGCACAGGAGTGCTCCAGTCTTGTGGAGTATGTACACAATACAAGTGAGGGTAAAAAAGTCCAAAAAATGACACATGAGGTTCACGAGGGGATATCCTATTGGCATATTGTACAGGTGGTTAACGAAATCAAAGTGGCAATGATATAAAGGTTCATGTTAATTAAGTGAACATAAAATTAGTTTGAGGTAGCAAAGTGATTATAGCAAAACGTTGAAGGTATTTAAATGCAAATTAGCCTAATTATATCGTGGAAAAATTCCATGTTCTACAAGCTACTGAGAAATGTGTTAGTAGCTAGTAAGGTAACTTATTACCATTTTTGTATTTTGTTAAAGACGTTATATTATTATGCTGGTACAGACATTGATATTCTTGCATCACTATATTTCACACGTGTAGATTTTATCTCCTCAGTTCTATTTCTACAATATGCTGAAACATTTATTTCATCAACCATGTGTTGATTCCGGTTAATTGTTTTACTCCTGATATCTTATCTTAGGACCCTCCAGGATGGAGTGTGATACTGTCTCTTTGCGAGAAACCCTCACCTAAAAACCGTAAGAACTTGAAATTTATAACCGTGAAAAAATAAAAAATACCATGCATCAGTCAACAATTGTACAAACTAATATCTATAGAGAAAATGATGATAACAAGCTAGTAAAAGACTAATCAGATTTTTGTTTATGTTAAATGTGTCTTACTCTTATACATGTATCTCTGTTGGTGTTTATGTTCCTGTCTCCATATTTATTTATGTGGGAATATTGTCTCGTCATATCAGTTATATTGTTATGCTGAAAGATTTATTGGTAACTTAATTGTTGATTCTTAGTTATTTTCACTCCTGTTATATAACAATCTATTAACTATTTTTCAGCTTGAGAATCTGATTGCTAAAGATGCCAGAGAGACTGATATTCAGGTTAGATTATCTCTGCCACTTTTTAACACACGACCTCTCTCTCAATAGAGTGCTCCAAGAAGAATGACCACCTATGCAATAGGTAAATAATAGGAATGTAATTATAACCCAATAGGATTTGGGAAACAAAAATTCAATAAAACTCCAAATCAACCCTAAACAAAACTTTCCTAGTTTCCCAATGTTTTCCAATTTAGTTCAAACTTAGTGTTATCCATTAGTTTCCTGAACTTGTTTCAACTTTCAAGGGTAGTCAAAAGTGGAACTTAACGAGTTAAAAGTCATACTTTTCTGCCAATACTCAGGAACAGGCAAAAATAATATACTTTGTAGTAATGCTATAAATTGTCTCCACTAATTAATTAACTAGTAAAATGGAAAAAACAAAGTGCATGCACACGAATACATTGATATATACACACAAAAACACAGCACAGCGCACACAGAATGTACAAATACACATCTGCACACACTTTTTGTAAATAAATACAACTGAAAAGTATTAACTATGATGAAAGAGCTAATTATTTATAAACTTGTGATTTTGCTTTCTTTCAGGGAGTCATTGCTGAGGTTCCTGATATCATTGTAAGATGTCTAAGCCCGGAAGAGGCAGGGTTGGCTGTAGCTCAGAAGGTGGTTATCCTTTTAATCGATTTCATAGACATATTGTTGGTTTCTAATCTTGCTTTGTATGATGGACCTATTCTTTTGAGACAGGTTTTCAAGAGTTTATATGACAACGCATTCGATCCTATTCTTGTTGTTGCAAATCTGACAATTCTATCTGCAATTCGAGATATTTGCAAGCTTGTTGTTGAGGAACTCACGAACTGGGTATGCATTTTTAGTTATACTTGCTTCTTTAACTGAACTTTAAAGTGTTATAGTTACGAACTTATGATTTGCAAACGTGGCTTGGCCATATCCTAATATTATTCTCCATTTGTGTTTTCATTTAGTTAAGCCTTCATAGTAGTTTATGCTCGTTTTCAAATACAACACATAAAATACCTCATTCTAGCATGACTTACATAATTTTGTTGATATAGTTGGATCTTAGATTCTTAACACTAGCTAGTTTTTGTCTTTGGAAAATAAACAAATCCTGAAACATCTACTTTATCTCCACTAGGAGTCAAGTGTCAGATGAACTCTGTTTAATCCCGAAACGAATTCTGAAACATCTAGTTTTATCTGATTCTAGCATGCCATAACTTTGTTCTTTCCTCAAGTAAAAATTTGAAGCATAATCTCTGTCCCCTTAGAATAGCAGCTGCTTGGAATGGTGATATAGCTATATTTAGGCATAGTTTAGGATTGCTGCTACTTTAAAAAAGCAGCAGTAGAAACAGCTTCTGAAAGCAGTCTCCTAGATGCTTTCAAAAGCTAACCCAAAATTGATCTAGCTTTTCAAAATTTTTCTTTTTTTAAGATATATCTCTAAGAGGAAGTGGGGGTGAGGTTTTTGGATTTTGATTTTTGTACAAAGGGAAATAGTGGGAGCATCCATTACAAATGATCTTGGTGAAATGCTGGAAGTTAAGTTGGCCGTTTGTGGGAAAATCTTTGATGTCTGAGGGGTGGTTTGGATAGGTTTAATAATGAGATCATGTGGATCATTTTGGAGACAACCCGAAAGGGGAGAATGGGTGAAAAGAACTATATTTCTGTCTTTCTGTGGTCATCGAAAATATGTCAAATTGTGTAATGGGCCGGTCCGGGTCAGTCCGGGCCCAACCTGGTGGAGAGAGCGGTCCGGTCCGGTTTGTTTGGCAGCCGATCCAGCCCAGACCCGTGACCCGGTCTGTGGTGGATCGGGCCGGTTCACGGTCGGGCAGCCCGGCCCGGTTTTTTTATTTTTTTTGTATTTTTTACGTTTATTTATATTATTATATATAAGTTATTTGAAATATGTTAATAAATTCAACTTAAAATTTACAGGTTTTTTGTTACTAAGTTATTTTTTTATAATTTGAATTTTTTAAGTTATTTGTTAGTAAGTTTTTTTTTTCTATAATTTATGTAAAAATTTATATAAACATTAAGAAAAATTTATTTGATTTCTTTATATCGATATTTATATATTTTAAGTATAAATTAAAATCTAAATATTTATAAGTTGAAATAATTTGTTATTAGTTATATAAATTTAAATAAAAAAATATTCTTTCGATAATGAAATTTTTTAAATGTAAACAACACTAACTAGTCTAACAAAAACACACTTAACACTTAACTGAATTTTTTTTATATAAACATTAAGTAAGAAAAATTATTTGATTTCTTTTATATCAATATTTATATAACTTTAAGTATAAATTAAAATCTAAATATTTATAAGTTGAATTTTTTTTTCGAATTGTTTTTGAATTACTTATAAAAAATGTATATATCTTTCTTTTTTTGAATTTAAATATAAATTTATAACTTGAAAATTAAAGAAGTTATTGATATAGACATAAAGAAGTTAAATGTAAACAACTAAGAACATTAAGTTAGAAAAAGCTGAATTTTTTTATTAATGGCAATACAATTATAAATGTATTATAACATTAAGTAAAAAAAACTTGTAAATGGTATTTTATTTGCATAAAGCTTGTAAAAAAATGTATAAGTCTTTTAAAAAAATTTCGTCGTCCGTTGTCAGTCTTTTGTTGAATTTTATTGCTCAGCTCCTCCTTCAGTAGCGTCATCCATAGTAAGAGATTGAAAGTCCACCTCTGAGATATCGACACTTTCATCTCTTGAGTCTTGAGTTCTTTTTTCAGCACGGGTCCAATCATGAACGCATACACAAGCTTCCAAAATATCTGGCAACAACCGATTCCTCTTCTTACTTAGCATCCTTGAACCTGCACTAAAACAAGATTCCGATACTACCGTGGATACACCGGGGCCATTAGAATATCACGTGCTATAGAAGAAAGTACATGATAAGTTTTTTCGTCTCTTTCACCATTCTAAAATTGAATAATAAGATGAAGAGTCATCTTCATCTTCTTCATAAGAATTTAGATATATAGACAATTCTTGAGTGGGTTGGAAAGATTTTTTTGTTTCTTCCTTTGCAGTACACTTTTAGCATATGATAATTTAGACCAGTGTTGCCTAATTCGCCAACCCTCCCTACGTCCCACGAATTTGGACGAACGACCCCGAACGTGGTGCGTTCGTGACCCAAGTCGTCAAATTTAGTGATCCGAGTCCGCTTAGCGATTTTTAGAACAATGACCCCAAATAACGTTTGGATTTTGATGGCTTTGGTTATGAACTTATGATATTTGTTTGTTACAAGAAATGTGTTTTTAAATTTTATTTTGTGTGGGTGGTATTAATACAAAATGTTGACTTTTATGGAGTTGTTGCCATATATTTTCAATATTTATTGGTTAATTAATCATTTTTATTTTAGTTTTATATAGTGTATACTTCTATATAATTGTATATGGTACAAAAGACGATCCAGATAAAAACGAATGATGACCCTAAATAGCGTACTGAATAAGCCTACCCCCAACGCACCGCGTACCGGCTGAGATGACGTACCACGTACCCGTACCACGTACCAAAGCGACCCACGATCTCGTAACACTGATTTAGACATAAAACTAGAGCTACTACCTTGAACAGTTGTACCGGGTCGGATGGATACAACTCTTTCTTCATATAAAACAATTAAACTATCTAAAACATTCTTAATTTCTACTTTCAAGCTACCTACGTCAACTCTCATATTTTATTCAAATTCGTCTAATAAAATATATACACCATCTAATTTAATCTTGGGATCAAAAATCGAAGCCAAACAATATAGAAGAGGTATATTACCCCAATATTTTTTAAATTTGGCTTCCATTTTGGAAACCACATAATCAAAACCAGGAATATTTCTATATCTAGAAAATAAATGAGACATGTTAAGAATTTCTACTAAAGCTAAAGGAGAAGTTGGATAATAAACTCAAAATAGAATGGTTGTAGCATTGTAAAATAATTTAAAAATTTAAAAATAGAAGTAGCAATTAACCAATCATTCTCAATTACTTGATAATCAAAACTAGGATTAGCATTACAATAATGTGTAATAACATCTTTAAACTTCATGGAAGATTTCAATATTAAATTAGTAGAATTCCATCTATGTGGTGCATCCTTAACAAATCGTCTAAAAGTAACACCATATTGTGTACATAAAATTTTAAAAGCTTGTTGTCTACTTGCAGAAGTGTTCAAACTCTGTAAACATAATCTAACATTTTCTAAATTTAGTTGAAAGAATTCAAGACATTCTTGTACAATCAAATTAATAATATGACAAGCACATCTAACATGAAAAAGTCTACCTTCTAACGTAGGCGTAAATTATGTTTTTAAAACATTAATAGAAGAAGTGTTATTACTAGCATTATCAAAAGAAATTGAAAATATTTTATTGTGAATATCATATTCACGCACATATTGCATTATAGTGTCACCGATTAAAGCGTTGGTATGTGAAAATTTTAAAGGCCTTAGACAAATGATGCGTTTTTGCAACATCAATCTTGGATCTATATAATGTGCCGTGATACAAATAAAGCATAATTTTGCTTAGTAGTCCATACATATATCAGAAGTTAGAGCTAATTTACTAATATGCATAAAACTCTTTCAAAGCAACCTTATCTTTTTGAAAAAAATTCTAGAGCCTCTGCTTTAGCAGTAGATCTAGAAACTTTAGTAAAACGAGGATTAAGGGTATTACTTGCATAATTATAATAAAAATCAATCTTACCAAATGTAAATGGTTGTTCATCACAGATAATATATCTTGCTAACTCAGTCTTGTTACGAGCATCAGAACAAGTAAAGTTACTTAAAGAAGATCCTTGACCACCGGTACTTAGCTGTGTTTGTCTAGCCTGTAGTGTGTCTTTGCCATAGCAACTTTCGTAGTGTCTTTTTAAAGTACCTGTGGTATATATTTTTTTTCATTTGTAAAATCTGCTTACATTTCTTACATTCCGCAGTCTTAGGTATTGGTTTTTGATCTTTTGGATCTAAAACTAGTGCGTCCTCACTATCTGTGACATATTTTTGTAAAATAATTTCATAAAAATAATTTTTTTCTATTGTCAACATTTGTAGCAGCAGTCATACTTCTAACTTCAAGAGGTGACATTTGTGTCGGTGGCGCAGAATCAAGAATATGATTATTTTCAAACATATTATTATAATAATCATAATTTTCAAAATGTTGGTTTGAATCTTGTCCATCCAAGTTTAAAAAAAAATTCAAATTTTTTTTTAGCAAAATTAATTACTTCTCTACCAAAAGCGAGAAGAAATAAAAATCCCAAATCAGGAAAAAAATAAAAAAACTATTATGTAATATTAAAGTTACTTGTAACGTCTACTAGAAGCCTCCAAAAGAAATCGCAAGAAACTGTGTTGAGAGGGAAGAAGTTAGACTCCAGTAATTGCTTTGCTTCTAAACTTTGTAATTGCCTTCTTTCTAAACTTTGTAAGAGACGAACGAAATTTTGTAAGAGGGAAGAAATTATGTTGTGTTTATTTTTCATGAATTATGGACTATTTATAGGAATTTTTTGGGGCCAAATGACCCCAAATACCCTACAAAAAGAGTTATAATTGGTAATTTTGTCATTTTTGGTCATTTTTAGCAAAATGATCAAAATATTCCTAAAACGGTCAAAATATGACACTAAAACGAGGATATTTTGGTAAAAATACCCAACAGTTATATTCCAAAAAAAAACAATCAGCCGAACCGGGCCGACCGGGCCAGTCCGATTTGGACCCGGTCCGAACGGGACAACGAACGTTCCGGGCTGGGCCGGGCTTGCGGGTCGAATCCCCCGACCCAGCCCGGACCGGGGGGGGGGGGGGGGTGGGCTGGACCGAGCCGGCCCGGACCGGGTTCCGGCCGCTCGCCCTTTTCAACACCTTGAGAAAGATAGGGAGATGATTTCTACATCTTGTTAGTTGCTTTTCTGCACATTATTGTATCAGTAAAGTTTGGAGATAGAGAGGAGAGAAAGAGAAAAGTAGGAGAAGAGAGAATATGAGAAAATATATTGCAAGGGCTTAAAACCCTAGGTTGCATCTCATGTCTATTTATATTGATATGCAATACATCCACAATTTCTATTATACTCTCATATGATAAATAACAAAATAAAATAACTCTACACCCTCCCTCAAGCAGGAGCATATAGATCAGATATGCCCAGCTTGCTACATAAATCAGAAAATGGACCACGAGCAAGTAGTTTGGTGAGGATATCACCTAATTGGTCCTCTGACCGAACATAAGGAGTGACAATCTGTTTCTTCAGCAACAAATCACGAACAAAATGACAATCCACCTCGATATGTTTCGTGCGCTCATGAAACACCAGATTACTTGCGATAAACATTACCGACTGATTATAACAATATATTTCTATCGGAATAGAAATCATAATCCCCATTTCATGAAGAAGAGACTGCACCCACATCATCTCAGAAGCTGTATGAGCCATCACACAATATTCGGCCTCTGTACTAGAACGAGCCACAACATTTTGCTTCTTACTACGCCACGTGACAAGATTGCCACCCACAAACGTACAATAGCCAGAAGTAGACCTTCTATCACTACGACTGCCTGCCCAATCAGCATCACTGAACCCCGTCACCGTAAGCAACTGGAAAGATTTGTACAACAAACCCTTTCCAGGTGCACCCTTAAAGTATCGAAGATTGCGAGAGACAGCCTCCCAACAAATCACGAACAAAATGACAATCCATCTCGATATGCTTCGTGCGCTCATGAAACACCAGATTACTTGCGATAAACATTACCGATTGGTTATCACAATACATCTCCATCGGAATAGAAATCATAATCCATATTTCATGAAGAAGAGACTGCACTCACATCATCTCAGAAGCTATACGAGCCATCGCACAATATTCAGCCTCTGTACTAGAACGAGCCACAACATTCTGCTTCTTACTACGTCACGTGACAAGATTGCCACCCACAAACATACAATAGCCATAAGTAGACCTTCTATCACTACGACTGCTTGTCCAATCAGCATCACTGAACCCCATCACCGTAATTAACTGAAAATGTTCGTACAACAAACCCTTTCCAGGTGCACCCTTAAAGTATCGAAGAATGTGAGAGATAGCCTCCCAATGTAGTTGCCGAGGGACATGCATAAACTGATTAACTACTCCAACTGCATATGTGATGTCTGGTCGAGTAACAATAAGATATATAAGTTTGCCAACCAAATGTCTATAATATCCAACATCCTCAAATAATTCTTCCCTGTCAGCATCAAGCTTGTCATGATAATCCATAGGAGTCTCAACTGGCCTACACTACAATATCCCAGTCTCGGAGAGCAAGTCTAGAATATACTTGCGTTGTGACAGATACACACCCTTCTTAGATCGAGCAACCTCGATTCTAAGAAAATATCGAAGAAGACCCAAATCCTTAGTATGAAACTGACGACTAAGGTAGGTCTTCAAGTCCACAATTCCAGCATGATCACTCCCAGATATAATGATATCATCAACATGAACAATCAACACGATAATATCTGCTGAGGAAGAATGGCAAAATACTGAATGAGAACTGAACTGAACTTGTCAAACCAAGCACGAGGTGACTGTTTCAGTCCATATAATATTTTCTTTAATCGACATACGAGTTTTTCTTTTCCTGCTACAAAATATTTCGATGGTTGATCCATATAAACCTCCTCCTGTAAGTCATTATGCATGAAAGCATTCTTTATGTCCAGTTGATATATAGGCCATTGGCGATTAACTGCCACCGAAATAAGAATTCGGACTGAATTCAGCCGAGCCACTGGAGAAAGTCCCCATATAATCCACACCATATATCTGAGTATACCCTTTGGCAACCGTGCCTTGAGGTGCTCAACAGAACCATCGGGATGATACTTAACAGTATACACCCCATCTACAACCTACTGTCTGCTTCCCAACAGGAAGTGATGTAACCTCCCAAGTCTGATTTTGATGTAAAGTATATATCTTCTCATCCATTGCACTTTTCTAACTAGAAGATGACATAACATGCTTGTAAGTTTTGGGAATGGAAACAGAAGGCAATGAAACAACAAATGCATGAAAAGATGAAGTACGGTGTAATAAAACAAAGAAATGTGATGCTTATTCTTTTTGGTACAAAGACTTTTTTTTCTGAGAGCAATAGGAAGATCATCTGGATCTGTGGTGATGGGAACAGAAACCTCATGTACAGAAGCTGACTGGTTGAGGGCTGAATTCTGCAGAACCACTGGCCTGTCCTTGGATCTCTAATAAACCTGTAAAGGGAAAATTGAGACATAAATTGATTCAGGAATGACCTGAAGTGGTATGGAAGATATCAAATCTGTTGTAAAAGGAATACAGCGGTCTCCTGAAGGAAAGAAATGGGTAGACTCAAAGAATGTAACATCCGCACTGACATAATACTTGCGTGACCGTGGATTGTAACAACGATAACCTTTTTGAGTACGAGGATAACCAAGAAAGACACACTTCAGAGATCTAGGAGCCAACTTATCTCGATTAGGTTCCAAGTTATCAATAAAAGCGACACACCCAAACACTCGAGGAGGTAAGGAAAAAGGTGCAACATCTTGTATGTAATATGAAAAATGGAACTTTGTTACTTAATACAGATGATGTCATGCGATTAATTAGATAACATGCAATAAGAACAACATTTGCCCAATACTGTTTAGGGACATGCATATTGAACATGAGAGTTCGAGTCACATCTAAAATGTGTCGATGTTTACGTTCGGCTATACCATTTTGTTGAGAGGTGTGGACACAACTGGCTCATACCATGATCAACACAGAAACTGTTCACAAAAAATTGAGTATACTTCAAAGCATTATCAGAACGCAGAATTTTGATACGTTTATCAAACTGAACATAGACTTCATTATAAAAGGTAGATAACACATTTGGAAACTTAGATCTTTCTTTTATTAAATAACACCAAGTCATTCTGGAATAATCATCAATAAAAATAACAAAATACTGAAATCCTTTTGGACTTTTGACTCTAGACGGACCCCAAATATCAGAATGAACAAGATCAAAAGACTCTAATTGACGACTCTCACTACGACGAGGGAAGTACGATGATGCTTGCCTAACTGACAAGCTTCACATTCAAGGCTAGAAACATGACTCAAACTAGGAACACCTTGATGCAACTTCGCCAAAGACGGATGTCCCAAACGATAATGCCACTGCAACGGAGAAGTAAAAACAGAAGAGAAAGCCTTTTCAGGTAGATCCAAGTAGTACTGTCCATCTTTTTTATGTCCTGAACCAATCATCTTCTTCGTCCCGAGGTCCTGAAAAACACGAATTGAAAGAAAATGTCACATAACATTAAAGAGATTTGGTTAACTGGCTCACAGATAACAAATTAAATAGAAAATTAGGCACATATAATGAATCAAATAATTATAGTGAATGAGTAGGGTGAATGACACCTTTCCCAAGCATATGACGAGTAGACCCATCAGCTAAGATAATATTATGTTTCATGGGACTACGGTTATGAAAGAGAGGTTATACCAGACATGTGAGAGCTTGCTCCTGAGTCGATGACCCAAGAGGTGGATGGTGACTGGGTTGCCACAAAAGTAGGATTACCTATATGTGCCATGGTTGCAGTAGGTTGAGAGGTGGTACTAGCAAGCACGTTCAACTTCTGGAGGATATGTTCAAATGGAGATGAAGTATCGGATGTTGAAGTCTGATTGAAACCCGAAATATCATCTCTGGGAGCAGAAGTGGTGACCTGAGACAGCATATTTTCATCATGCACTTGATATGTATATTCTGGTTTGCCCTACTTGTCCAAATAATAGTCTTCGACATGACTGAACATTATACAATAGTTACACTTCCATGGTTAACCACGTCCACCACCACCATCGCGGCCACCACCACAGCCACCACTACGACCATTGTCTCTACCACCACGGCCTCCTCTACGACCAAAACTACGACCACCATCTTTACCGCCACGTCTACTACCACGTCCACGACGACGACCAACAACACTAGAAACTAGGGCAGAAGAGTCGGTACTCGGCACTACAGAACTCTGTCCTAGAAAGGAACGATTGAGACGGGAGAAAGTATCTGCCACCGTAGGTAACTACTCTCTAATAAGGATTTGAGCTTGATAAGGTTTGAGCGCAGGATCCAAGCCAGCTATGATAAGTTAAACATGAAACTCTTCCTTCTGTCTCTGAACTTCCTTCAAATCAGTAGTAAAAGGATGATATTGAAGCAGTTTCTCCCACAAAGCTTTCTTTGAAGCCAGATATTCATTCACAGGCTTCCCATTTTGCTTTGTATTAAACAATAACTCGTACAACTCATAGACACGGGCAACGTTTCGCTTCTGCGAATATGATTCTTCCAGAGATGTCCAAATATATTTGCTTGATTCACACCACTGAACATTAGTAGCGATATGCGGCTCCATACTATGCCACAACCACGACATAACATATGCATCTGCACTCATCCAATCTTCATACTCAGCGAAAGTTTTAGACGGGGGTTCTTCCGTCAAAAACTTCAACTTCTTCGTCCTTAATACCGCTTTGATAGACTTAGACCAGGCAAGGTAGTTCGCACCATTGAGTTTCACCGCTGTAATCGACTTTTCCAATTCATCATTATGAATAACAGTAAAAGGAGAATCATCTCCGCTACCACAACCACTATTAACCTCACAAGAAGATTCGGTCTCCACGATACTTGCAGATGCAACAGAAAGACGAGATCTTTGAAATCTTAGATCTCACAATGAACCTCAATCGACGACGAATAACCAACGGAGATATGTAGAAACCTTAGATCTCATAAACGAACCACGAACGACCACGAAACAACGAACGACGAATCATGAAAAGTTCGATCGGCCCTGTCGTGGATGGGATGTACAGTACTTTTAAAATATGCTCTGATACCAAGTGAAGTTTGGAGATAGAGAGGAGAGAAGGAGAAAAGTAGAAGAAGAGATAATATGAGAAAAGAGATTGCAAGGACATAAAACCCTAGGTTGCATCTCATGTCTATTTATATTGATATACAATACACCAACAATTACTATTATACCCTCATATGTAAATAGCAAAATAAAATAACTCAACAGTATCATAATGAACTTCCATCTGCATGCTTATTATTATTTTGGGAAAAGTAATTTCGTCGAACTAGTAATTACGGAGGTCATTCATTTTTAGGGAAAAGTACTTGTCTGTATAGTAATGAAGGTCATGCATTTCATGTATGTTTCTGTAAGTAGCAGATTAGGGAGGTCATTCTTCCAAGTAACATTTTTTAAAAGTAAAAGTTTGACTAGATTATCTGGCCTCTCCTAGTCATACATATGGATTATTTGGTTTGTTGAATTATTATGTACTTGTGTTTATTTCCTTTGTGTCTCTATATATAGTTCTCAGTATGCAACTGTCTATTATTTATGCATTTCTTATTAATTATCTGAAATTAACGAATTTTCTAGATGTTTCCTGAACACCAAATATTCAGACTCGGAAAATTATACCTGAATGCCAAACATGTGACTATCCTGATCGTAGTTACCGTAATCTCCCTACCCTCTAGGAACCACCTTCCGGATCTGTCACCCCAAGTGGCCCAAAAGTAGTTGTGGTCTAGATCTTACAGGATCGAGTTCAACAAAGATATGGTAATATAAAAGATAATGAAATCGATTAATTGTCAGAATGAAGCACAAAAGAGTAGGCTGTTGTAGGATTCGGTACGAATTCTTCGCCATTAGACACTAAAAAACACACATACAAATTAACCGCGCTTAAGCGAGGCTCAACATATTGGATAAGCCTACCCCTCCTAATGTGTACCATGGGAAGTAGCGTACATCATACCTGTACCAAAATTGCCTATTGCAGCTGTGAACCAGGTATATGGTCCTGACATGGAGTATGGATGAATAATCCTAGAAGAGCAGTTGGTGGGCAGGGTGGTGTAGCTAGATTTAAAAAAAAACAATAATTATCTGTTGCTTTGGAGTTTACACTTCTTCCAATTTAATTATGTTGATCGAGGTTTCAAAAAAGATATGCTATTTGTTAGTGTAGTGGGTCACCTTATGCTACTTTAGGTTTCTAGTGTTTATACATCATGTGAATAACACATGTTCAATTAGGTTAAGTTATGATTTTGATGCAAGCTAACATCATGCAGCTCCGTTGCAGCCCCGGCTGTAAGTAGAAGCCATGAAGAGTAGGTAGCTAGATACTGATTAATATCATGGGGAATTATATAGGTTATTATTAGGTGATTAGAAGACTTGGAATGGTATATTATAACTTGCACTGATGCCTGTGATACACTGCTGAAGTAATAATCGATTCTAGTTGATATGATGCTAAGATAATAAACACGGATCTTTTGGTTGTACTGAAGTTTGTTGTTTTGCTTAGACTTTTTTTGGTGAAAGAATGCCGCTCATACTTACATTCTGGCCTATGATTGTCCTAAATAAACCTAGATGTATTGATTAGTGGTGGCATGCTCGAAGAATGACATGAAATTCTTGAATGAATTAGAATCCCAGTTTTACCTTGTGTACATCATCTCGTATGTGAGTTAGTCAATGTTGTTTCAGATAGTCATGTTTCAAGAATTGATGGTTCCGTTGCCCTTGACTACTTTCTTCAACATTGTGCTGTCTTACGAGCATGTAACGATCTTATATTCTACTTATCTTCAGTCATCTTATTTGTTTGTATGCTAGTCTGGTCAGTTCTAGGTGAACTCAATCAATTGGTGTTTATTCCTCTTGTACCAAATAGTAACTAAAGCAACATGAGCTTTTTTCAGTTAATATACTTGTGTTGGTTTACTTCTTTCCTTGTTTGCCTATGAATATGTTTATCGTATGTTGTCTTTGTTTTGTGTAGGTGATTTACTCCGATGATGAGCGAAAGTTCAATAAAGAAATTACCCTCGGCCTTATACGTTCTGAGTTACTTAACCTTGTGGAGTATGATGCTCATCTTGGAAAGCTTATCGATGATGGAAGGAATAGTATGTCTTAACATGTTCTTTTTAAATCATAAAGTGGCTATTTCGTAAAGAGTTATTGTGTCGTGCCCTCTCTGTGATTCTGTAGCGATCTTTGCACATGAATATTCTCTCATTCCTCTGTTAGTTTCGTGATGGAAACAAAAAAAATGAATGAAACTGATTGGTTCCTTCATATGCAGAAGCCGCCACAGAATTTGCTGCATCTCTTGTCCAGGCATTGGTTATTCATGAACCTAGAGTTTGCACGTCAGAACTGTACCATGTACTTGATGCTTTGGCGAAGGTATGCCTCTACTCCTGTGCACTAGATTTTTCTAGTTTCTGTATCAACTTTTCTAATGCTGGTGTTTATAAACTTCCAGTTAGCTATGAGGCCTGGGTCACCAGAACCTTTGCAACAGCTGATTGAGATTGCCAGGAATAATACTGCCAATGCAACTTCTCTGTCTGGTTTTACAGCTAACAAGGAGGAAAAGTTCAGGCTGTCTAGGGATAAAAGGGTATACTATCACATCTAATAATATTATCCTCTAATTCCTCTTGAAAATGCAGACAGATATTGCCTTTTTCGGTGGATGTAAGAACCAAAATCCTCTTTTTATATATATAACAGGTTATTTCTGGTTCCGTCTTGACAAATAGAGATGAATATAATGCTAATGAATCGGCAGCCACAGACCCTACTGGCTTGCATGATCAGGTATTTTTTTATATATTTTGTTTTGCTTTTCATATGATTAATGTTCCATTCCATCCTTAATATTGCAATGACTGTAAATAAAAACCTTGTTTCGTCACGAAATGACAAGTATTATTACCAAAGGAGTTCCTTTTGCTTTATTTAACAACTGACATTGTTTCAGTTTTAGCGAGTATATTTTTAATCATCAAATGTTTTCTTTAATGTGTTTCTTCCTCTCCCCCAATACCCAAGAAAGTCTATCTGCTAGGATTACAAGCATTGTTCTTCAGCTTGCTTTGTGCCGTATATACTTGCGCATATTGTGCAATTAGTAATTTTTGCATATTGTACTACTTTTTGGTGATATACACTAACATGGTCCCAGTAGTTCCCACCTCTCTACCATTTTCTGGCAATACACAAGGTACAATGTCAGCTGAATTCTTTTTGGTATTTAAAATTTTGAATTAGAGGAAATATTGGTGTAGAGACTTTCTGCACATCATTTCCTGCTCACTAGTTAGAACTGAATTTTTAGTAACATAAAATTTTTGCTGCTAATATTTAATAGTCAGCTACAATCTCCCATTCTTTCACTAAGCTGCGTATTGCAGACAAATTAATTGGTTGTGTTTTTCTCCTGCTATAGGTTTCTCATCTGTTTTCTGAGTGGTGTCGCATTTGTGAGCTTCCAGCAACCAATGATACCACATGTAATCTTTACATCTCTCAGCTGCAGCAAAGTGGTTTGCTTAATGGTGATGATATGACAGATCGGTTTTTTCGTATTATCACGGTTGCCTCTCTCTCTCTCTCTCTCTCTCTCTCTCTCTCTCTCTCTTTGTGCATATTATAGATGTAGATTTTCAATATATTGGTTAATGCTAAAGATTTCATTTTTTTCCCAGGAGCTTTCTGTTGCACATTGTCTTGCCCATGAGCAGGTCACTGCGTCTGTCTCATTGTCACTTCAATCAACCTATCAATTCCAACATTTATCCTTTGCGACAGTTGATGCATATGCAAAGCTTGTCTTCTTGGTTCTGAAGGTACCTCAAGTTACCTTGTGTCTGCAGACCTACGTTTACCAATATATCTTTGCCCTTTGCTAAGAGTTATGCTGTTTGTTTCCTGTGAAATTGCTAAAATTGCAGTTGATACTTTTAGTTCTGTTACTCATCTTGATTTATCTATTTTCCTTTCAATTGATTTAGTGCCTTTCAGTGGACCAAGGATCAAGTAAAGTCCTTCTGACGAAGGTTAAATTTAAAGCAAACTTAAATTTTGTCGTTTTTCTCTCCTCTCTTCTCTCTTCTCTCTTCTTTATCTAACAATATAGTTCTTGGGCAGATTTTATCTGTTACTGTAAGAGTCATTTATAAGGATGCAGAAGAAAAGAAAATATTTTTCAATGCAAGACCATACTTCAGATTGTTTATCAACTGGATTCTTGACCTTACCTCTGACTCTGTCCTAGATGGTGCCAACTTCCAGGCAAGAGTTAATGGAAATTATTTGTTATCATGCCTATACATTCTTGCATAACACGTAATAATCTGAACTGGTATTTTCAGGTGTTGACTTCTCTTGCAGGGGCTTTCCACGCATTGCAGCCTCTGAAAGTTCCTGGATTTAGGTTAGTGTATTTCTCAACCTTTTAGGTGTATATACAGAAGTTCATTTCAAATTTCCTGAGATATGCTCGTTGCTTGTAATATGGATGACCTATGCTCTCACTACTGTTAACTTTTCATCCTAATGAAAATGTTTGATTACATTTGTGGTTCTGATGTTTTTCGGATTATCACTTTTCTTCTATCCATGTGTACTGTATAACGTTGTTGCAAAGGTAATCTACTCTTTTCTTTAAGTATGTGAAGGCAGTCAAGACTTTATTAAATTTGTAAGTTTCTAGAAGAACTAATGATGTAAACCTTAATACTATCACTGGGTAAGATGAGATATTGTCTTGGTCTCCACAATGTTTATCTTGTGTGCAAGAAAAAAGAAAGATACAATACCATGAACCTCCCCTAACATTTACCAAGTTACATATAACACCCATAAAGCATAGTTCGTAGTATCATCCATTACCGATCCCGATCCGAGACCGACCCTTACCGATACCGACTGCCAATACCATCATTGGGGCTTCCTTTCCTGGCCAAGTATCTTAAAAAAGAGTTAAATACAGCTAAAGAGAAACAACAAATATTGGCCGAAACTGACATTGATGTATATTGTCTAAAATCAAGTAATAATTAATAGTATCAATTACATGTATAGACTATTAACCAATGTTGAAAATTATTCCAGTTTCCATTTAAAGCTAAACAGAAACAAGTAACACATAAAAATATAACTAAATGCATCAGACACATTTTCTATATTTTAAAATAATTTTTTTGGTTTCGGGAAAAAAAAAACTCCGGTGAGTTCCGATTCAAAACTACCAAAACCGCCGATACCGATGCTTATAAAAAGCGTTCAAAACCAGTTTTGATACAGATACTGTGAACTTTGCTCAAAATGTGCTAATAAATTCGATACAGGCCGGTTATGTTGAATATCGGTTTTCAATGTATAGTTCTGGTTTGCTTTGGACCTGGTTACTTCATGTCACGTCCCGATCTCCCGTAGGCTAAATCGGCCGTTCCCGCTAGGCGAGAATCACCGCGCCAGCGCTCCCACGGAACGATCGTTTTGACCCATCCGGACGTGATGCCGCACGAGCGTGAGCCACGCCCGTGCAAGGCCGTGGTCCATTGGCTGGCGGTAAGAGTTCTAAGCCACAGAGTTGCACATATTGTCCGAGTGCAGCGGAGTCATGAACGCATAGGCGATCGTAACAAGTTCACTGAGTCGACAATAGCGGAAGCATTGAATAACACAAGTTAAAGTAAAATAAGTTCTTTTATTGATAATAACAAGTGTTACAGGCGGCGCATAGCCGATATTACAAGTCGCTCAAGCCTCTCTCTGAAACAGTAAAAGCGTGCCAAGTGGCTAGTGGCTACAATTGTGGAATGATTGTATAGGGGAATGTTCAGGCAAGTTCCAACATTATGTTTTATATATGTGTTTCAGTTCCGGACGCAACGCTGCTTCGGAGTGATCTTCACGCCTTAGCACGCACGAAGGAGGCATCCGCACCGAACGAGGTTCTCCTGCACCCTGCAAACGATCTGGTGGGTTATCAGTACATTGAATGCACTGGTGGGGAGGCAACTCGCCCGCTCGAGAAATCCAAACACATAATATAGGTTCCGTGCACCAACTATTAAGTTGTCTTTCTAGTTGCCTTAGGATCAGTTTCATGCAAGATTTGAATAGCCTAACTCGTGTGGCAGTGCGCCGTGCGACATGAGAGAAAACACGACGAGACTTATCAACTTACCATTTTACCTTCCCTGTCCAAGGCAAACATTGTTAATTCAAGCACGGGCAAGTATAAACATTCAGGAGGCATAGCATATGCAAACACGAGTATTGTTGTATCATGATCGTTCATGTGTTTCGTTGTTTCTTGATGCGATGCAATGACTCGCACGCGGATAGCCGCTAAGCGAGGATGACTTATCTATATGAACGTTTGTCGCTGGCATAGCCATAAAGGACCAGAGTCATTGGCGGGGGAGAGAATGCAACGAAAGCACGTGAGGCACTGCAAACCATCCCGTCAATCACGTGAGACTATAACGTTAAGTTCTATCCGGATCGGATTGGTTCCAGTGTCCCGGAGACCGCCCGTGGAACGATGCCTTATTTCCGAGTTGTCCGCGACATGCAGGTCAGGGTCTTTCCAAATCCATAACTTGATATGATAATCCATGATTCTTGTTCTGAACCGAGCGTTTGCTCCACGAGCTGGGATTCGTTCTTTACATGACGTGATTCTCGTTCAGATGTAAACTTGATGTGATTATCATTCAGTTGTAACGTGATAGGATTCTCGTTCAGTATTCATTACCCTGATGCGTGCCCCTGGTTCGGGAATTGCCTTGGCGACCCAATGGTCCCGGATACTTGCAGGTTCAATTGCACAGAAGAGCTATTTGATAGTCTCCTGGCTGACTCAATGCATGCACCATACAATAACGTTAGCCATTTGCAAGCAAGCAAGCATTCGTTTCTAAGGAACTTAAGCAACACATTGACTCGGACCCGAAGGTAAGCCGAGAGGTGAAACCGTAAGGGAACTTAGCATGCGAGGGTCTGAATATAATCAATATTTCAATTTCCATGTTCTAGCACAAGCAATACAAGTTAGGATTTTTTCCTTAGCTAGGTGCGTTGTATTCTTATTAGCATGCAGGGGTGATTCACCTAGCGACTAACATGTAGCATTCCATATTTTATGTGTACTGGCTAAGCAAAGACAAGTTCACCGTAGCCACCCACCTTAGCGATGATTCGCCTCGGTTGAGCGATACGTCAAGCGAGCCTCTGGAAGCCTTAGCTGAATTCCTGTAGGGACAAGTCTGGATATTCTTTGCCTCAAACGAGTATTCTCGCCTGAGCAAAGTGGGTCGGGACATAGCATTTTTGCATTTGAACCGACAGTCCGCTTGGACGGAACGGGGTGTTACATCATACCCAACTCAGAAAAAGTCTCGTCCTCGAGACTTACTGAGGACAAGCAGTACGTTTCAATCAATTTTGATTTAACGATACAAGGCTGAGGCAAACCTATACAAGTTGTACTTGTTTATTTGGATATTCACTTGCACAAGCATTCGAGATCTCAACATATCGCTAGTCTGGATCGTGCACATATTCGAAGTGCACTTCTAGCATGAGCATGCCAACCAACTTAGCGATAGCGAAGTCTTAGCACTCGAGTTTCACCTTTTCTTAAGTCTTGGATCGTGCACAAGTTCAAGGCGTCCCTCAAACATATGCATTCAACCAAACTTAGAGTTAGTGAAATCGGACAAGCTACTTGCGATAATCTCAAGGGTTCGCACAGGTTGGCACAAAGGCAGCTCGCAGCACAATTTCATACAAGCAATCATATCATTCAAAACGTATTTTGAAAGTATTTAGACTTATTGTTGAAACATTCCATCGGGACATTTGAGAGAGAGCGTGCACATAACCCACGAACGAGCTTTCGAAACTGAGATATTCGGAACGAAGTCCAAGGGCGTATAAGCCAGGCTCTGATACCACTATGTCACGTCCCGATCTCCCGCAAGTTAAATCAGCCGTTCCCGCTAGGCGAGAATCACCGCGCCAGTGCTCTCGCGGAACGATCGCTTTGACCCATCCGGACGTGATACCGCACGAGCGTGAGCCACGCCCCTGCAAGGCCGTAGTCCATTGGCTGGCGGTAAGAGATCTAAGCCACAGAGTTGCACAGATTGTCCGAGTGCAGCGGAGTCATGAACGCATAGGCGATCGGTATCAAGTTCACTGAGTCGACAATAGCGAAAGCATTGAATAACACAAGTTAAAGTATAACAAGCTCTTTTATTGATAATAACAAGTGTTACAGGCGGCGCATAGCCGAGATTACAAGTCGCTCAAGCTTCTCTCTGAAACAGTAAAAGCGTGCCAAGTGGCTACAATTGTGGAATGATTGTACAGGCGAATGTTCAGGCAAGTTCCAACATTATGTCTTATATATGTGCTTCAGTTCCGGACGCAACGCTGCTTCGGAGTGATCTTCACGCCTTAGCACGCACGAAGGAGGCATCCGCACCGAACGAGGTTCTCCCGCACCCTGCAAACGATCTAGTGGGTTATCATTACATTGAATGCACTGGTGGGGAGGCTACTCGTCCGCTCGACAAATCCAAACACGTAATATAGGTTCCGTGCACCAACTATTAAGTTGTCTTTCTAGTTGCCTTAGGATCAGTTTCATGCAAGATTTGAATAGCCTAACTCGTGTGGCAGT
The DNA here is from genome assembly GCA_036927795.1 of Iris macrosiphon. Taxonomy (NCBI): domain Eukaryota; kingdom Viridiplantae; phylum Streptophyta; class Magnoliopsida; order Asparagales; family Iridaceae; genus Iris; species Iris macrosiphon. Next base: position 86,010,966 of record JAYESA010000014.1, on the reverse strand, counting down.
GCGCCGTGCGACATGAGAGGAAACACGGCGCGACTTACCAACTTACCATTTTACCTTCCCTGTCCAAGGCAAACATTGTTAATTCAAGCACGGGCAAGTATAAACATTCAGGAGGCATAGCATATGCAAACATGAGTATTGTTATATCATGATCGTTCAGGTGTTTCGTTGTTTCTTGATGCGATGCAATGACTCGCACGTGGATAGTCGCTAAGCGAGGATGACTTATCTATATGAACGTTTGTCGCTGGCATAGCCATAAAGGACCATAGTCATTGGCGGGGGAGAGAATGCAACGAAAGCACGTGAGGCGCTGCAAACCATCCCGTCAATCACGTGAGACTATAACGTTAAGTTCCATCCGGATCGGATCGGTTCCAGTGCCCCGGAGATCGCCCGTGGAACGATGCCTCGTTTCCGAGTTGTCCGCGACATACAAGTCAGGGTCTTTCCAAATCCACAACTTGATATGATAATCCATGATTCTTGTTCTGAACCGAGCGTTTGCTCCACGAGTTGGGATTCGTTCTTTACATGACGTGATTCTCGTTCAGATGTAAACATGATGTGATTATCATTCAGTTGTAACGTGATAGGATTCTCGTTCAGTATTCATTGCCCTGATGCGTGCCCCTGGTTCGGGGATTGCCTTGGCGACCCAATGGTCCCGGATACTTGCAGGTTCAATTGCACAGAAAAGCTATTTGATAGTCTCCTGGCTGACTCAATGCATGCACCATACAATAACATTAGACATTTGCAAGCAAGCAAGCATTCGTTTCTAAGGAACTTAAGCAACACATTGACTCGGACCCGAAGGTAAGTCGAGAGGTGAAACCGTAAGGGAACTTAGCATGCGAGGGTCTAAATATGATCAATATTTCAATTTCCATATTCTAGCACAAGCAATTCAAGTTGGAATTTTTCCCTTAGCTAGGTGCGTTGTATTCTTATTAGCATGCAGGGGGTGATTCACCTAGCGACTAACATGTAGCATTCCATATTTTATGTGTGCTGGCTAAGCAAAGACAAGTTCACCGTAGCCACCCACCTTAGCGATGATTTGTCTCGGTTGAGCGATACGTCAAGCGAGCCTCTGGAAGCCTAAGCTGAATTCCTATAGGGACAAGTCTGGATATTCTTTGCCTCCAACGAGTATTCTCGCCTGAGCAAAGCGGGTCGGGACATTGCACTTTTGCCGTTTGAATCGGCAGTCCGCTTGGACGGAACATGGTGTTACATACTACCCAACTCAGAAAATGTCTCGTCCTCGAGACTTACTGAGGACAAGCAGTAAGTTTCAATCAATTTTGATTTAACGATACAAGGCTGAGGCAAACCTATACAAGTCGTCGTATTTGTTTATTTGGATATTCACTTGCACAAGCATTCGAGATCAGCATATCGCTAGTCTGGATCGTGCACATATTCGAAGTGCACTTCTAGCATGAGCACGCCAACCAACTTAGTGATAGCGAAGTCTTAGCACTCGAGTTTCACCTTTTCTTAAGTCTTGGATCGTGCACAAGTTCAAGGCGTCCCTCAAACATATGCATTCAACCAAACTTAGAGTTAGTGAAGTGAAATCGGACAAGCTACTTGCGATAATCTCAAGGGTTCGCATAGGTTGGCACAAAGGCCGCTCGCAGCACAATATCATACAAGCAATCATATCATTCAAAACGCATTTTGAAAGTATTTAGACTTATTGTTGGAACATTCCATCGGGACATTTGAGAGAGAGCGTGCACATAACCCACGAACGACCTTTCGAAACTGAGATATTCGGAACGAAGTCCAAGGGCGTATAAGCCAGACTCTGATACCACTATGTCACGCCCCGATCTCCCGCAGGCTAAATCGGCCGTTCCCGCTAGGAGAGAATCACCGCGCCAGCGCTCCCGCGGAACGATCGCTTTGACCCATCCGGGCGTGATGCCGCACGAGCGTGAGCCACGCCCGTGGTCCATTGACTGGCGGTAAGAGTTCTAAGCCACAGAGTTGCACAGATTGTCCGAGTGCAGCGGAGTCATGAACGCATAGGCGATCGGTATCAAGTTCACTGAGTCGACAATAGCGAAAGCATTGAATAACACAAGTTAAAGTAAAACAAGCTCTTTTATTGATAATAACAAGTGTTACAGGCGGCGCATAGCCGAGATTACAAGTCGCTCAAGCCTCTCTCTCTGAAACAGTAAAAGCGTGCCAAGTGGCTACAATTGTGGAATGATTGTACAGGCGAATGTTCAGGCAAGTTCCAACATTATGTCTTATATATGTGCTTCAGTTCCGGACGCAACGCTGCTTCGGAGTGATCTTCACGCCTTAGCACGCACGAAGGAGGCATCAGCACCGAACGAGGTTCTCCCGCACCCTGCAAACGATCTGGTGGGTTATCAGTACATTGAATGCACTGGTGGGGAGGCTACTCGTCCGCTCGACAAATCCAAACACGTAATATAGGTTCCGTGCACCAACTATTAAGTTGTCTTTCTAGTTACTTTAGGATCAGTTTCATGCAAGATTTGAATAGCCTAACTCGTATGGCAGTGCACCGTGCGACATGAGAGAAAACACGGCGAGATTTACCAACTTACCATTTTACCTTCTCTGTCCAAGGCAAACATTGTTAATTCAAGCACGGGCAAGTATAAACATTCAGGAGGCATAGCATATGCAAACACGAGTATTGTTGTATCATGATCGTTCAGGTGTTTCGTTGTTTCTTGATGCGATGCAATGACTCGCACGCGGATCGCCGCTAAGCGAGGATGACTTATCTATATGAACGTTTGTCGCTGGCATAGCCATAAAGGACCATAGTCATTGGCTGGGAGCACGTGAGGCGCTGCAAACCATCCCGTCAATCACGTGAGACTATAACGTTAAGTTCCATTCGGATCGGATCGGTTCCAGTGCCCCGGAGACCGCCCGTAAAACGATGCCTCGTTTCCGAGTTGTCCGCGACATGCAGGTCAGGGTCTTTCCAAATCCACAACTTGATATGATAATCCATGATTCTTGTTCTGAACCGAGCGTTTGCTCCACGAGCTGGGATTCGTTCTTTACATGACGTGATTCTCGTTCAGATGTAAACTTGATGTGATTATCATTCAGTTGTAACGTGATAGAATTCTCGTTCAGTATTCATTGCCCTGATGCGTGCCCCTGGTTCGGGGATTGCCTTAGCGACCCAATGGTCCCGGATACTTGCAGGTTCAATTGCACAGAAGAGCTATTTGATAGTCTCCTGGCTGACTCAATGCATGCACCATACAATAACGTTAGACATTTGCAAGCAAGCAAGCATTCGTTCTAAGGAACTTAAGCAACACATTGACTCGGACCCGAAGGTAAGCCGAGAGGTGAAACCGTAAGGGAACTTAGCATGCGAGGGTTTGAATATAATCAATATTTCAATTTCCATGTTCTAGCACAAGCAATACAAGTTGGAATTTTTCGCTTAGATAGGTGCGTTGTATTCTTATTAGCATGCAGAGAGTGATTCACCTAGCGACTAACATGTAGCATTCCATATTTTATGTGTGCTGACTAAGCAAAGACAAGTTCACCGTAGCCACCTACCTTAGCGATGATTCGTCTCGGTTGAGCGATACGTCAAGCGAGCCTCTGGAAGCCTAAGCTGAATTCCTGTAGGGACAAGTCTGGATATTCTTTGCCTCAAACGAGTATTCTCGCCTGAGCAAAGCGGGTCGGGACATTGCACTTTTGCCGTTTGAATCGGCAGTCCGCTTGGACGGAACGGGGTGTTACACTTCAATCTTGGTGATATATTATTAGAAATTGCTCATTTCAGTTGTTCACGGATTGTTGAGCTCGTGGCGAAGGTGCCTTCCTGCTTCCATCTTTTTTATAGGGTCTTTCTTTGTGGAACCTAGAAGCTGTTATCATTAGTTTCTCATTTCTTGCAATCATTTTTAGCATTTTGATTTATCATTGACTTTCGGAGAATCCAAGCTTTGCTGGTGGGCATGTGAGGCACTTCCTAGAGGAAGGTCAAGGACGCTGTTTTAAAGATTGTAGTTTGAGAGAGGAATGGAAGCTGTAGGTCTTTTTGCCTGAGGAAACAAAAAGAAAAAAGAAAACATTGTTTGAGGCCTTTGCTTCTGAACCTTATATTACATTTGAAGAAGTGCATTCTTGTTTATTATTCCAATGGACAAACTAAAGTTGGATAAATCTGCAATCCTCCATGAGTTGAGGGAGGGAATACAATGGTTTAGATCTTTGCTTGAAGTCATGATTCCATTGGTGATATGATCATTGTCTGCTATAATTTTATATCTTTGCTTGAAGTCATGATTCATAATGTAACTTTTGCTGAAATATTTATATGCAAAAATCATTTAGGATTTTTCCCCCCCTAAGTTTATTGTAGAGGCAGATTAACTATCTATAGGCATCAAATGTTATCCTATGTGTAGCTGTTGCTGGTTGTTCGATCTGGGATAATAATATCTATGTAGTTTGGTAGTCTGTTCTTTGGCCTGTACTTATCAAGATTAGAAGTTATTTTCAGCTTTGCTTGGCTCGAGTTGGTATGCCACAGAAGTTTCATGCCAAAACTTCTCACTAGTAGCACTACAAAGGGTTGGCCACACTTCCAGCGTTTACTTGTTGATTTGTTCAAATTCCTGGAGCCATATTTGAGGAATGCAGAGCTTGGAGAGCCAGTTCAGTTTGCTGTCTACTTTGTTATTGTTCCTTAACCTTAGAATTTCAGTTGCTTATTTTTATAATGGTTTTCTGATATGTGTTCTCAGGTCCAGTTTTTGTACAGAGGCACCATGAGGGTGTTACTGGTACTGCTGCATGACTTTCCTGAGTTTCTATGTGACTATCACTTCAGTTTTTGTGATATGATCCCTCCTAGTTGCGTCCAAATGCGAAATGTTATTCTTAGTGCTTTTCCACGCAATATGAGACTTCCTGATCCATCGACTCCCAACTTAAAGGTGATTACAGATTGATCTATTATTTGAGCTTTCAAGCTATTATGTTTTAATTTATTGGTAAAAGATGACTGTTCAATCGTTGAAGTTTGTATTGTATCCAACAATAGATAGATCTACTAGCTGAAATCAGCCAGCCCCCTCACATTCTATCAGATGTCGATGGTGCTCTGAAAGCAAAGCAGATTAAGGTTGATATCGATGCGTATATGAAGGTATAATTTATCAGAACTTGTGCAGTGCTATCATCTAAGTTCACAGTAGTCCGTCTTATAATAATGAGGAAATTATATCTTAATAGCTATTATCCTGTTTAGTCTCTATTGTCCTTTGTGTGGTTGTTATATCATTTTGTTCTCGATGCTCTGTTATCTTAAAGCATCATCGCCATTTGATATATCTTGCATTATTGATTTTACTATGCTGTAGACAAAGCCAGAAGGGTCTCCTTTTCTAACTGAGCTGAAAAAAAGACTGCTGCTTCCTCAGAATGAAGCAAACCTAGCAGGAACTCGTTACAATGTTCCTCTGATCAATTCCCTTGTTCTTTATGTGGGCATGCAGGTAATTTTCTACATTAAGCCCCCTTCTTACTGGAGAATCTGCACATCTGCAATTTGAATTGCATTTCTGCCACAATCGTTTTCTATGTTTTGCATGTATGGTATAAGCAAACTCCTTGACAGTTTATTTTTGAATAAGTTGTTGAACCAGAATGTAGGTACTTTTTGATGGAAACAAAAATGCGTGTTTTGACTGTTGACTACTCTGCAAGTCTGAGAGGGGTTTTCACCTTGTACATTTATCTTGATAGACTTGAGCATAATTAACTGTAATTAAGTGCTAAAATTTTTGCAAGTTGGTTCATCAAAGTAAATTAGGTTTAAGTTTCATGTAACTTGCTTCAAGTTTTTGTTGTTGCTCAGAATGGAGCTCAACTCATTGGGGTCACTTCATTGATGGTTGTGAGTACATATTTATAGGAGACGAGTCCCCTCTTTAGTTATACATGTGGTGCAAGTACGAAGAATTATTAACTAAGAATATACAATAATATGAATGCTAGCTACTATTCCGCAAGATATAGTGTAGTTCTCAATCAACTCAGGATGGAGAGTATAGAAAGAGAGGTCGAGGAGGACTGAGTATAGAAAGAGAAGTGAAGGAAGATCTGCCAACTGCACAACAATAGGAACACGATGGTGACGAACTTTTGAAGCTTGACAGAGTGTTATCAATGGTGCATCATTGGCGCGAGGTGCAGCGTGACGCACATAGGTTCTTCACGGACACTTCGCCATGACACAAGGCTTTGCGCCTCATTGAGGCGCACGCCTCAGTCGCACATTGGCTGGAGGCACCGCCTTATGATACCTAACATGAACTTTAGGTTTTACTTCGGTTTGGCTGAATCATGAACCCATAACATGCACTACAACGCTCACTAGAGCAGAACTGTACAAGTATATTTATTTGGAATCAGTTGGTGTTGGTACCACTTTCAGCCAATCCTTAAAACCTTGCTAAATATACATAGCCATAAAAGGAAAGATTATTCAATTTTCAACTAAATATATCTTTATGGCAATCGGGATTTACAATTAAATACATACATGGCTATGCATATACGCAGCTAATTAGTTGTCAACGTCCACAGATCCAGCTTCCAACACACAACACACATATACTCACAGAAAGAATATCCACCAGAAACAAAATCAGAAAGATTAAGCAGAATGATACGATATGTTACATAAAGATATGATCTGCGGTTCACTTAGATCCTTTTTGTTCTTTAAGTAGGACATTTATCTTATCATCAAGGACACATGATTCAAGAACCCTAAAGAATAACATGGATCGAAGTCGTCTTTCATCATCCCATGTTACCTTTCTAGGATGACATCATAACTATCTATTTTCTCCTTTATTTTATAAAATATTAATCACACAGATTCCAACTCATCTATTTTATTTATTACAGGCGATCAAACAACTTCAAAGCAAGTCTGCTACTCAGCACGCACCCACACAACCAATGGGGCATAATTCTCCAATGGATATCTTTCTAGTTAGTGCGGCTATGGATATTTTCCAAACTTTGATAAACAATTTGGATGCAGAAGGCCGTTATCTTTTCCTCAATGCTGTTGCTAACCAGCTACGCTACCCGAACAACCACACTCATTACTTTTCGTTTGTCCTGCTATTCTTGTTTGCAGAGGCAGGCCAGGTGATCTCTCTTTTATTGGTTGTTTCTAGTTGCTCGAGTTTGCTTATCGTCTTGTGCTAAAATGAAAGTTTTGCCACCTCAACTTACATTGCAAAATACTTTATTAAATAGGCAGGACCTATAAGAATTTAGCTTAGAACATATAAAATGTTATGGAATGGTTTATAAGTTATAACTGCTTCACATGAGAATTTGGTGGCAGTACTAGTGGTTGTTGGTTTCAGGTGTTTCACTGTTTTTGGTATTAATTTCAGTACCTCAGTGTCAAGCTTATTGGATGTCATTTTTGAAAGTCTGGATGACCATCATTAATAAGACAATGGCTAAATATAGCTCTATGCATAGAGACTTGCATCTCTTTTTCTTATGAACATGGATTGCATTGACTGATGATCCCATATTCTCATTTGCTAACATGAGTATATGATTTCGTCTCTGTACACCATGCTATTTATTTGATCACATAGATAGGATTAATATTTATTTGTTTAATGTTATATTTATGTTTGTGCACCTGGTAAGAGTTTCTGTGATGTACTAACGTTTAGTGTCGTACTTTACCAATTATATGATTGCTGAAAGTGACCCCTTCCAGTTTTCGCCTGACAAATCTTTTAGCTTTGCACCCCAACCGCCCCCCTCTTATTTTTTTGTAGTTGCAACTGAGTTGCCAATTATATGATTGCTGAAAGTGACCCCTTCCAGTTTTGGCCAAACAAATGCTGCAGTTTTGGCTGCCCTTTTGTGGTTGCAGCTGAGTGCCATAAAAGTTACCTGGCTGTTTGCCATTATGGAACTTTTATCCTTTATTCCCCGAATGTGAAACATTGTCAGATCGAATGGGAATCTAACTATTCAAACATTCTAGAGAGAATTGTAAATTCCTAAATCATTGTAGTTGTAACCTGAATTTTACCATGCTTACGTCACATGAATGTGCAACTGTAATTTTCAAATTTAGTACACATACCCCATTAGAAAGCTTGCCATGTTCTGAAACCACATCTTTCTATCCATTAAAGGTTCCAAAGAAGCCTACTTCTATCCTACATCATTTTCCTGTTTCATTTGATGTACCATAACTGTTGGGTTCCAGGTATCACTGGTTAGAACTGGATAAAATGTATCTGCCTTTTCAGCTAAAATCAACGTATTTTCGTAGTAACATTTACATGTAGAAGAAGCAGAAATTAAATTTTGGATAATTATTATATTTAGGGAAAAAAGTCTCCTCATGATTCACCATGTTCCCATAGGTGGTTACATGAGTTACCAATAATAGTTAGCAAGGTGGGAACTACAATGCACCCTTGACGGGATGAATAAAGGCATTATCAATTGTTGTATGTTGGCGCACCAGCAGAGGCTTCCGGTGCTAATGTATTTGATCATATGTTGATCTTGCATTTTGACAGAAGAACGTAGTTAGCTGCCTTTCATGAGATAATCATAAACGGAAGCATGAAGGATTGTTGATCTTTGTGTATTTGAGCATAATTAGTCTTGCGATTTTTTGGACGGACATAGTTGGCCACAATTCACAAGATATCATTAGTGGAAGCACGGAGGAAATTTGAGATTGGTTTAGTGGACAAACCTTGACATAAGTTGTTTTTGAAGTTGGTGCTTGGTTTGCAAGTCTTAAATACTTTTTTCATGTCAATTTGACTGGTGCATGCTGCTTGCTTATATTAACTAATACAGAAGTACTATGTTTTTGTTTTTCTTATTTTAGTTCATCTGTTTATAATTGTTCCCAAACTAACTCCTAGGCTTGGACTTAATTGTTTGTAGGAGATTATACAGGAACAGATAACAAGGGTGCTGTTGGAGCGGCTGATTGTCAACCGACCTCATCCTTGGGGCCTGCTAATCACTTTCATTGAGCTGATCAAGGTTCACATCCTCTTCATGTCCATGACATTATGTTTGTGCAAAATTGTACCCTACATTTTCTTTTGTTATGTTTATTAACTTGTATTTTGTAAGCAAGCCTTATATTATAAATCTGAAAATGATGCAGAATCCTCGTTATAGCTTTTGGAACCGGTCGTTCACAAGATGTGCACCGGAGATAGAGAAACTGTTTGAATCAGTGTCAAGATCTTGTGGTGGTTCGAAAGCAGTAGATGATGGCATGGTTACAAGTGGAATCCCAGATAGCAGCCACTAGTTTGCTTGTGTAGAAAGCAGTTCTGTTTTTTAGGCTCTTATGTCTGTAAATATATTCCGGGTTAAAATTGTTGGGCATACAATTTGCTGCTCAATCTGTATTTATTAGCCATCTTATATTCAGAATCTTGGAAAACCATGCAGATTATATTAGACGTACTTGATTTTTCTTTCGCAATTTTCTTGTTAATTTATAGTGTGCTTTAGTTTAATTTCGATGACGAAATTTCTATAAACTCGGTAGAATGTTCCTCCTCCTCCCCCAACAAACGAGCCAGAGGTAATATGGAAACGACTTTTTTCTTTGGATGGGGAACATGGACAACTCATAGTTCAGAGGTAATATGGACATGAATTGTTTGATTTTGTTGAGGACATCCCACTGGGGGATCTTTGGTAGACATTATTTCTTGCGCACTGGAGTGCAAGTAATGAGTTCGAAATGAAATCCTATCAGAGGTGATATGGACGTGATACATTTTATGGTCTTAACACCGTTGACGTACTTAGAGTTAAGTACGGATGATAAGTTTAGATTAAGGCCGACAACAGAGGTATTATGGACGTGATAATCGATAGTTATACATAGATGTTTACTCAGAGGTAATATGGATATGACAAATTCTGCTGGGGATAACGGTTAGGACAGTAGTTCAGAGGTGATGTTGATGTGAACTAATGTTCAAGGGAAATGATTATGCGTGGTCTATTCGAAAGTGTGGATAGACCTAAAGGTGGTTCCGCTGGGGAGCTTTTGAGGATCCACTATCACTTGACTTCTTGTTAGACTTGGTTCTGGTAATTTTTGGGATTTGATTTGGATTTCGGAAATCAGACTTGACTTTAACCATGTTTATCCTTGGAAATCGTCATACCGACGATATACTACAGTATATCGACGGTATACTGATTTTGACCAACATAATTTTTAGATATTTTATGTGAACCTTATCGGCATACTGACGGTGTACTACAATATACCGACGGTATACCGATCATGCTGACATTTGTTGACAACCTTCAGGATATTTGTCTTGGTCGGCATACCGACGGCGTATTGGGATGTGCCGACGGTATACCGATTTGTGGAGCTTTATTTTTCAGTAACTTTTTGCCTACTTGGAATGATATACCAAGGAATAAGGTTGTTAGGATCTCAATCCATAATTGCTATTGGAACTTTCTTTGATTTCTAATATCGTTCTCGAAATTGTAATAATCCATACTTTTTTTGAACTTTTATTCCTTAATTCTCGTTTTTCTCTATCTCGGAGAAACGAACACTTGTGCGCGGTGATCTCCCCAAGAGAAGATTCTCGTCAAGACGCAGAATACATGTTTGATAGAATATTTGTAAGTAGGTGGTTACCTGAGTAGGAAAGATTATGGTAGATGATTTCTAGATGTTCGAGATAGAATAGATTAAGGGCATTATCAGTAAGAACCTAAACCAAGGTGGACTCTACCAATTGTCTAGATTATAAGTGATGTGGTACTATTAGATAAATATTTTAGATGAATGTGAGTCATTTATGTGAGGATGTAATATTATGTTTTGATAAGATAGTTGATCTAAGGTGGGTAGGTTTCTCTACTAGCAAATTATTTGGAGGTTAATCAACTGATGAATATGAGAATTGTCAATTTTGGTGCTTAAACTTCTATGTGATTTAAAAAAAGGGTGTTTTAGATTTGAATTTGATGGAAAAAAATAATGAGATAAGGACCTGGAGATTTATTGAATTTAAAATTTTAAGGCTATTATTATGTAATAGATTTAAAATTTAAATATTTTGGATGAATTTAACTGTTGTGAATTTTAAAGTTCAAGGATAAACATTAATTTAAATAAAGAGTTGATAATTTGATATGGCAACATTAACGATTTTGTTAAACCATAAGTTTTTGAAGATTATAACATGATTGAATTTGTGTTTAACTTTAAATGAGATTATGATGCTGGATTTAAATTTAGATTTGAAGTATCTTGAAGCATTTAAATTTTGTGGAGTTTGAATTTGAAGGTTTTGATAAGATTTGACTTGGAATCTAAATTTGAGAATTTTAGGATATGATGAGGCAGAGCATTGGTGAATTTCAATTTGAAGATTTCGTAATTATTTTATTGTTTGAGTATTGTGTGAAAAATAAAAATATAAAGGAAAATGATCGAGAGAATAATTTCAAATTCAAATTTTGAGGATGAGAATTTGAGTTAAAATTTATTCAAGAGAATATGCAATTGTTGGATTTAAAATAGAGGATTGGATTTAAACTTTAATTATTGAGATTGAGTCATTAAATAAAGTTTTGGGGAATTAGATTTAAATTAGAAATTTTAAGTGGTAGAATTTAAAATTTTAAAACTTTGAGAAGAGTTTCATAAAATAGATTTATATTTTCTTGAGAAAAATTCAGAGGTTAAATAATATTTGGTGAATTTGAGAAAGTTTTACGATAAGTTGTTGAATTGAAGTTAGGTAGAAATTGTCATGCGAAAATTTTGGTTGATTATATAAAGAAAAAAAAATATAGAGGAGTAAATTTGATGGATCAATTTTTGGAATTCAATATTTTAGATGAGATTATTTTAAAGTCGGTAATTGGATTCAAATTTTAAGAATAGATTGAATTAAATTAAGTTTTGAGATTTGAGGAGATAAAGATATATTGTATTAAAGATTATAAATTTTGGGGATTTGATTTGATCTTAAAATGTAGGCTAGAATTAGATATGCCATATATAAATTATTTTGTTGGGTAGCTTTATGATTGCTGGGTTTAATGATGTTATAAAGGGTAAAATTGATTAGGTTATGAGTATTATCGTTTCGAGAAAAAAATATTTATTCAAAAATTTGAGGATTTGTGGAGAAAACTATTTGAGAATTGAATTTTAAAATGGTGAAATGAGACGACTTTGAGGATGAAATTTAAAGATATTATATAGTAAGATTGAATTTTAAATTATGGAAATGTCATGATATACTGGATTTGATTTCACTTTAAATTTGAAGGTCTTAAATCTAGCAGAGTTTAAATTTTAAAATTTAAATTTAGAGAATAGAATTTTGGAGATTGGATTTAAAATTTTGAGTATTGGGTTATTAAATTTAAATTTTGAGAAAATTAAGAAGATTAATATCATAGATAGTGGACTACAAGATGTGGATTCAAATTATATTTTGAAGGTTGAAATTAAATTTCAGTTTAAGAATTTGAGAACTTGGGATCTTATGAATTTAATTTTGAGGATTTTAAAGAAATTTGAATGAGTATAATAATAATAAATTTTAAAGGAGAAAGTTGAATTGAATTTAAATTTGAGGAGTTTAAATCTTGAAGTGGTTAAATTTTGAAGATTTAATTTTAAAATTTAATTAAAAATTTGAGATAAAATTTAAGGAATTCAAGAATAATATTGAGGATTTTGAGGGTTTTGAGTTCAATATAATATTAAAAATTAATTTATGGGTTGGATTATACCAAAGAAATAACAATATAAAGATTGAATTTATCACTTATTGAAGTTGTTTAAGGACTTAATTTGAATTCAAAATTTGAAGAAATTTTTCGAGAGAGATGATTGATGGAATAGATTTCAAATTCAAATTTTGCTGATGAGACTTTGAATTTTTAAAATTTATTCATGAGATATGCATTAATATGATTTAAATTGAGAATTGTATTTAACTTTTAAATCTTTAGGATTGACTCATTAATTGATGTTTGAGGGTGACCATTAATTTAAACACCGAAAATTGGTATATACGTAATGGCAGTGAGGACAAGACAAATTATGGCTATAAGGACAAATCGAATTATTAGAAGATTGTGCGAAATGACTACAATATGAGATGCAAATTTTCAAGGATGGAATTAAATTATTTTTTAAAATTTCAAGATTGGATTTGATTTTTAAAAAAAAAAATTTGGATATGGAATTAAATTTGAAGGATTGAATTATCAAAATTTGAAGACTGTTATAAATGAGATTTAAATTTTGAGAAAATAATGTTAGATTGTATTTAAGAGTCATGACTTGAGAATATGAGTTTTGAGGAAATAATGTTAAATTTTGAGGAAATAATGTTAGATTATATTTTGAGTAAATTTTGAGGACTTTGTTAAATAACAAAAGCGATTTGATTTCATGATTATATTGTTTGAATTTTGATGGAGAAAAAAAAATGTTATTGAAGATCCTAAATTTCGAGGACAAAATTCTTTTAAGGTGGGTAGATTGTAAGTCCCCTCATTTTGGAATAGAGATAATTTGGTAATTTATAATTATTTTATTTAATTAAATAGATTTAAAGAATTAATTTCTAAAATCTTTTTAATATTTATGATACTTTGCCATGGCTTGGATATTTTGAGCAATGCATGACCTTTTTTCTTCCAACCGAATTCACATTATTGATCTTGACTGGACCTACTACACTTGGGATATGGGTGTTGCATTAGTTTGATCTCCCCCATGCTCCAAAAATATTGACAAACCTCTACAACCATTGACATTACAAAACTATCATTATTTGGCTAGTTGAACCCAACCGAGCCAAAATACCCAACTCGGACTCTCAAACCAATTCCTATGAAACACGTACACTGCCCCCACACCTTTTTTCTACTCCATAACACATCCCACATATAAAAAATATCCACAAAATCTGAACAGATCAATTAAATGGTCAATAAATACAATATTTCCAAATTAGGAAAGACCCCTATGCAATCTTGTTGCATATCAATTTAAATTTGAAACAAATCTATTAAAATATAATTTAAAGATTCTAGAATATTTCCTCACCATATTTTAGCCTCTTTAAATCCTATACATAGATGGAAACACTAAAACAAATCCTAACCCGCAAACTATATATATATATATATATATATATATATATATATATATATATATATATATATATATATATATATATATATATATATATATAATTAATAGGTTCGCCCCCCCATCTTCTTTCTTTAGTACCTCCTTCCCCGACCATATTTCCCTCTCCTTCTCACGAACTATCCCTCTTCTCCTTCTTTCCCTCTTCCTCTCTTCTTTTCCACAGTCCACAACTCCACAAAACCCCCAACCAAACCCCCTTTTAGGCCGAATATTGGCTGCTAGTTGCAACAACATTTCAGACCCCTCCACAATAGCAAAATCCCTAAAAATCCTAGATTTATATCATACTTGAAGCCCCCAAGAGCCCTCTTAACTTTTGTGGAGTTTGGAGTCCGTTTGGCGCTCCAAAAGATCCGTGTCGAAAGAAGAAGCTCCGCCGTAATCATGATCAAGTAAGTTTTGTAATTTTTTTTTAATATATATATATTTTTCCATGTGAGAACCTTTGTAGGAACCCATAAACATGATATATGATGATATTCCCATACATGAGAGACCCTGGTTTGATGTGCAAAACTACTCTTAGATGACACAAAATAATGTTTGGCAATGTCGTGATCATATTAAATTAGTATTTTTGCTTGTTGATATTTTATTATTAAAATATAATTTTCCAGAAATTAAATATTTATTTTCAAAATATAATTGGATATATTTTCATATATTAGAGAAGTTTTGCGTAAGATGGCGACCGTGCATATGCACAAACTAGTCGTCAAGTTGCTAGAATACCTAGTCGACGTGTAACGTGACTTTGTGCATGCAAATTTGTGATTGGTCTATTTATTTTTTATTTAAAATTAATTTCAAAATTAATAGTTTTAATAATTAATGATTTAAAAATAGTTTTGATAATGTTTAATGACTAGTAATATTCTGGTGTGTAGCTACTTGCATGTGCAACCAATGTAGAAGTAATAACTATATAACAACATAATTTAACTAGAAAATTAGAGTCTAACCAGTATAATAATTAATTGGTAGGTGTTTGAGACATTTCTATGGAGAGCTCCGGACAAGACTTGTTGTGCCGCAGCTTGGCTTGGAAAATAAGTACACCCTGCTTGATTGTATTGTTCTGTTTATATATGCCTAGTTTTAGTTGATAGTATGTGTACGCGTCTTCGAGTAGCAGACTTACTGGTATATTGTGAAGGTACTTGGTATCTTCTGACTCGACACATGTTCAATACGTTTCTGTCTGAGTGAGTGAGTGAGTGCATGGACTAGCGTGTCGACTGATCTTCGATACGTGAGTTCGCGTCTTGGGTTAGTAGTTAGTGTTGGTCTAGTTCCTAGATTTTATTTGACGTCGTTGCATTACGTCTGCATCTCATATACGGTTCGAACGGTACATTGGGAGGGGAGTATCTACTAGCGAGCATATGGGACAATATTCTTCTCCTTCTATATATGGTTTACCCCTATGTTCTGTCGAACGTCTGGTGGGACGACGGATGTTCTCTACCCCCGCTCATGCGCCACTAGAGATGTCTTGAGTGCATATCACATAAATGGTTTAGTTACCCTTTCTTTTGTTTACTGCTTTACTTTCATGCATATCGATTTCTTGTGTACTTGTTATGTCTCTATGAGGACCTGCGTCACATGCTCACTCAAAAGGTCATCTATACGCAGGCATTGGTTATCTTAACCGTTGTGTAAAGGGGTGCTGTACTTCCCACTCCTCGGTTTTTACACCGACGGAGTGGTCACTGTCACCAAAACTCTATAAATAGAGACCCCTATCAATGGGGAACAAGGTCGAAAAAAACGAACAAGGTCGACAAATTGGAGGGTCGAAAACTTGGTCAAGAAAACCAATACCAGATCAAAAGGTCAAGAGAGAGAGAGAGAGAGAGAGAGAGAGAGAGAGAGAGAGAGACCGGAGCTCAGGCAAAGAGCAGGGATCGACGACTTTGGCATCGTGCATCCACCCTCTCCTGCAACCTTCGAAGCTGCTACCTGTCTTCCACGGCACTTCTTCAACATCGTGTGGTCCAAGGGCTAAAGTGATCGACTGCAGATCAGACACCTATAGCAATTTATACCCAGATTAAATAAATTGTACTCCCACATCCTCGTATAGGATTACATTGTACAAGTTTGTTTGTAAACCAAAGGGCGCGGGTTTCGCATAAACCCTGTCATTGAAATACACTTTCATTCTTTCGTTTAATACCACAAACACATGCACCCTTATATATATATATATATATATATATATATATATATATATATATAAAAGTGAATATGTGTGTGTGTGTGTGTTGATAGTTGTATATGTGTAATTGTGGGGTTAGTTGTGTTGTGACTGTATGTGGGAGAGGGACCAAGCACAGGTCTGTGGAGGAGAGTGCAGTGGTGTGAGTGTGTAGTGGTTTCTATGTATGTGTGCATTGATAATGGAAGTACTTGTGTGTGTGATTAGTGTCTGTGATCAAGTGTTGGTGAGGTATGCATAGTTGAGTGTCTGATACATTTGAGTATCAAACCTGGCAGTAGAGGAGGCCAGTGCATGTGGCACCAATGTACCATTGTTCACTTGGGCCTGGAGAATCTGCAAGCAGTGGGGATTTCCAGACTGCAACAGCAGTACATTGCTACTCAGATAGGAACTGTTGGGTTGCAGCTTGACTGCTGTTAGAAGTGACTATAGGTCTCGGGTATGTGATGTTGAAGTGATTAAGATAGCAGCAGGGCATGAGTAGCACAGGGGGTATGGAATCTACAATAACTATGTATTTTAAGATACTAACTAAATATGTGATTGGCCTGGGAGATTCAATGATTACACTAAGGAGCTAACACAACCATACATGAATTGCATGGTTAGTTAGTAGCCAATGATTACCCTACTAGTCGATAGTTCTTGATCACATATTTAATTGGTATTTCTTCTGCCCCGACTGATATGATGGATCGAATCATGACATGTTACTAGCCAATTTATCCAATGTTTAATCTATAAAATTCAATGTTATCCAATACCAACAAGGATAGTATCCGATACCATCTCTATAATCAAGGTAACATCCCATGACTGACGATCCAATAACAGTACCAATCCGTGTACCATCGTTTCAAGAATCATAAGTAATATTTCTAAATACTTGAATTATAGTGGTAATCAAATAATGGAAACTATCAGAGAATGTACTCGCCTGTGGTCCAGAGCAATGATACAAAATGGTGTCCGAACTGGTGTCACAGACCTATATATAGAATATTGCATTAATACAAGGTTTTGGGAATGCGAATAAATTTAACTAGTCAACTTCTAGGTCATAAAGCCATTTCTAAGTCAAAATAGTCAAACTAGTTCAACTCTATGCCAAACTAGTCAAACTTGGTCAAACTAGCTATTTCTAGGTTACATGAGTATATCTCAATGATATTGGGTTCATACACTATGAATCTAACAAGCTAGATCTAAGATACTAAGAAAATAATAGGATACCGTATCCTAAGATACGCAAGTTTTTAATACAAAAATAGTAATTTATATATATACACAAGGCAATACATATAGTACTTTAGTTAACTAATGCAAATAGGATACCATGGCTTTGAACCAAAGCGTATCACACTACCTACACACCCCTCCCGATACTCAAACCCAATACCTTGAGCATCCCTCAATACCTTGAGTACCAACCCGATACCTTGATATTTACCTTGGTGTCTCAAGGTAATATGCTCTTAGTATATGTTATCTACCCAATCTCTAAATTATAGGCTAATATGTATTTATCTATTACAAACTACTAGCTATATACTAATATGCATTAATTAATACCAATTACCATGCTATACTAACTACCCATGTAACTAATACATATATACATACATATACATACCTACATATATATATTTACATAGCTAGAGATACAAAAGTATGTATATATATCTAACTACTACTTATCAACAAGGATATATATATATATATATATATATATATATATATATATATATATATATATAGCTAATTAACTAGATAACTAACTATTAATTAAACTAACTAGCTAACTACTAATAACAATAGGTAACTATATAAATATATACAATAGGTAACTAGCCAACCATCACTGACTGCTGCGCGCCTCGCTACTACCGCTGCACGCGCTGCTGCACGCTGCAGCCGCTGCGCTGCTCTGTAGACCGCGGCGCTGCCTCCCTGCAGCCGCGGCGCTGCTGCGCTGGGACTACTGCTGCCTCGGTGCAAACTGTTGCTGCTGCCTCTGCGGCGCTGCCTCGCTGTAGCCGCGTCGCTGCTGCACTGGGACTGCTGCTTCCTCACTGCAGACCGCTGTTGCCTCCTCTGTGGCGCTGCCTCGCTGCAGCCAGCGGGCCGCAGTTCTGTGTACAGCGCGGGGGGGGGGGGGGAGGGTAGTACTGTTTAGGTTTTTAATTTTTTTTTCTTTTCCTCTTTCCTTTTCTTTTATACTTCTTTTCTATTTCTTTTCCTTTTTCTTTTATACTTCTTTCTTTTCTATTTCTTTTCCTTTTCTTTTTCCTTATTTTATTTCATTTCTATTATTACTAATAATAATAATAATAATAATAATAATAATAATAATAATAATAATATTATTATTATTATTATTATTTATATATACATTACAATTATTATTATTATTATTATACTTATTATTATGCTATTTTTAATGTTTACATATATAATTAATGTCTATAAAAATTACATTAGCACCCAATTAAATTCTACAAATTTTATCACCCCTCTAAAATTATTCTTAAAATAAAATAATAGGTTTTTGTACAATAATTCTAAATGTATAATTATCTAGGTAATTAACCCACTATGTATATATTATCTAAATAACTATAAAATAATATAAATAAATAAATAACTTATTAATTAAATAAATAAAATATTTAAAAATATGGAGTTTTACATTCTATCCAACTTACAAAATTTTGTCCTCGAAATTGACACTAACCCATATTCATAATAATCACTATAACTATTACACTACATTGGTATCTAGCAGTGCTTCCTAAAGGTCATGGTCTGCCATTCTAACACTTCCTTATTTATTATCCATGCACTATTCTATTTCTAACTCATCTACACTACCCAACTTACAAGAATTCTACTAGTAATAAAAGTCTTTTGAAGCTATTGTCTAGGTTGTAAGGTAAATATATTTATTGGGTCGAGAATCTTGGGATACCTGTCTGGAATCTCATAACTATGACTTTTTCCCGCAACCGTCAAGTATCGTAGTCTAATACTGCCATGCCACCTAGCCAATATGGCTGTAAGTAATTCGACTACTCTACCATAATCGTCTGGTTGCAATTGTTGCTACCTCACCATCGATTTGTCATAGTCATCAGTTCGTAACAAGTGCCTTCAACTCTTTCCTAGGCATAGTCTAAGTTTTTAGGGAAACACTTAAGGTCTTGACTAACTTTATAAAACTATTAGGAGTATGATCTATTTCAAACAATCTAACAAATTTCTATTAGGCTAAATGGTGCTACTTAAGGGTTAAATTAATAAAAGAATATAGATATTGCTATAGTGCATATACATAAGGGTTATTATTAAGAACTCATCCATTAGTTATTAATCATTACTAACACATTTACGTTTTAACTAACAATATAAGGGTGAGGTCGATATAAATCAAATAATTCATAATGGCACGAAAGGATACGACTATGATAGGAAGGGTTAAGCACGAGATACGAAATAGATAGAGAAGAGAAGATGAGCCACCCAAGAGGGCGAGATGATGGTAGAAAACGAATACTACTACTGCTACTCACGTCATCCATTAGCATCGCGTGTATGCCATCTGGCTAGAATATCAATATATCCTTATAATTGCTAAACTACCTTATATATAATTCTACATCTATTTGTACATCTAAGATCTTGTGTCACAATGGGGTTATGAGTATGCAATGACAATATAACTAAAAGGTCGTACCTGTATCTACGGCTTCCTGTGTCTGCTCTCCTATATTTGTCATAATGAGAGCTTGGCCTTGTCCTTGGTTGTTCAACTGGGGTCTAGTCTCCTCCATTTGTGTAGACTGTAGAAGCAGTGGTGGGTCCCTTTGGTCTCCTATACTTGAGGGTGTATACGGTGTTCCTGATTCTAATGTCATAGGCCTCTGGTTCTGTTGAGGACATCTTCGGGTTTGATGGTGATTTGATCAACATATCATGCTCAGCCCTAATCGACGATGACAGTCTCTATAAATATGACCTATCTTACCACAAAAGTGACAAGTACGGGGTCCTTGGTTGGATATGGTGCGACACTTTCTGGTTGTTGGCACGTCAAAGGGTGTCGAATGGGTCCTCCTTGCTGCGTCCTTACTGGTCCTTGGTGACTTCTCTGTTGATTTTCGTTTCCCTTGCTGATGGCCTCCTGGATCCTAGCCTCTGTCAATAACTCGACATAAGAGATCCGGGACTGTGAGCTAGTGTAGTGCTGGAGCTCCTGAGTCAGTCCACGGTGAAACCTTTTAGCCTTCTCCAAGACATTGGATATTAGAACAGAGCCATACTTACTGAGGTAGCTAAACTCTGCGTCATACTCATCAACTGTCTTGTTCCCTTGCTCTAGATGTAGAAACTGATCGTACAATGCATCCCTCACAGTATCCGGAAAGTACTTTCTCTTAAAGCACTCCAAGAATTATTTTCAAGTCTGACGCGTACCCAACTGGCGCTCCATTGATTCCCACCAGTGATGCGCGTTACCCTCTAGCTGAGTCCTTACGCCTATCATCCATAGATCGGTAGGTAGTTGTGATGCTTCTAACAACTTCTTGGTATTGGCAATCCAGTTCGTGGTCTCCTTTGGACTCTCATTGCCTTTATATGGCTTAGGGCCCATCTGCACAAAGTCCTTGACTGAACCAACCCGAGCTTGTGGTACTGAAACTAGTGCATGGGTTGGTGCAGGGGCTAGTGCAGCCATTCTCTCAAGTGCTGCCAGAAATTCTAGCCTCTGCTCTGCCATTTGCTGCCTCGGCTCTGTAGCCTGCACGGCTGTTTGTTGACTCTGTTCCTGCATTATCATCTGGAAGAATTGGAACAACTGTGTCTGGATATCCTGCGGTGCTAGGGGAGTTGGAACGGTCCCATTAGGTATCGTGGAAGGAGTTGATGGAATTGGATTGCTAGTCAGTCCATCCGGTCCCGGAAGAAGAGGAGTCATTGAGGTCTCTCATGGTGATTGGCCGTTGACCCTTGGAGACGTGTTGTCCCCGGTGGCGGCTTGTTCGTGTTTAGGATAATAAACGGGAAAAGATTAATATGTGGAAAATGAGGTCTTATACGAAAACCCGCCCTTTTTTTATGTTTACAAACAAGATTGTACAATTTAATCCTATACGAGGATGTCTGAGTACAATTTATTTAATCTGGGTAAATATTGCTATAGGTGTCTGATCTGCAGTCGATCACTTTAGCCCTTGGACCACACGATGTTGAAGAAGTACCATGGAAGACAGAAAGCAGCTTCGTAGGTTGCTAAAGAGGGTTGATGCTCGATGCCAAAGTCGTCGATCCCTTCTCTTTGCCTGAGCTCTGGATTTTCCTCTCTCTCTTGACCTCCAATCTCTTTGACCATTGGATCTGATACTGGATCTCTTGATCAATTTTTCTCCTAATTTCTTCGACCAATTTTTCTGACCTTTTCCTCTGTTGATAGAGGTCTCTATTTATAGAGTTTTTAGTGACAGTGACCACACAGTCGGCGTAGAAACCTAGTGGAAAGTACATCACCCTTTTATACGACGGTTTAAAATAACCAATGCCTGCGTATAGATGACCTTTTGAGTGAGCATGTGACGCGCGTCCAACTAAGGGACAGAACACGTATATCTGCTGCGAAGATCACGGCGTAGAAGCCACGTAGATAGTTATCCCTTGTGTTGAAGAGGTGGGCGTAGAAGCCAATGACTGTCACCATGGCATAGAAGCCAAGTAGGCATAGAAGCCGAGTAGGCGTAGAAGCTAAGTGGGCATAGAAGCCGAGTAGGCGTAGAAGCCAAGTGGTCATAGAGGCCGAGTGGGCATAGAAGCCGAGTGGACATAGAAGCCGAGCAGGCGTAGAAGCCGAGATGATGTGGACATTTTAGCCAGAATTACGGCTCTTGGAGATATAATCAAATCTCTTGCATTGAATGCAGAGATCTGCCCCCATCCTGCGCATTAAATGCAGAGGCTTATCTTTAAGATTTGCCATTATTTTGTGCATTAAATGCAGATACGCGCCTCAAATACTGTACGAAGAGTAACTGCTGATATGGCGGTCTGTTTGCCTTCTGCGGAGCGTAAGAAGCTCACATCTGCCTGTGTAAAACTGGGTGGCGTATTTCCCTTATATGCGTAAGAGTAGTTTACGCAAAGGGGATATCACTAAACGACGGTTCGGTAACGTTTAATCAAATCCCCAGCATTAAATATGGAGATCCGCCTTTATCCCACTCATTAAATGAGAAGGCGTGTTTTGAAGGCCTGCCACCCTTCTCTGCATCAAGTGCAGAGACGTGCCTTGGGCATCTGTCAGTATTCGGCGCTTTAAGTGCAGAGACGTACCTCAAAAAACTGTCACCGCCCTGCGCATTAAATGCAGAGACGTGCCTCGAGCCTTGTACAAAGTACAGCTTTTGATGTGGCAGGTTGTTTGTCTTCTGCAGAGCGTAAACAGCTCACATCGGCCTGTGTAAAACTAGGTAGCGTATTCCTTCGTATGTGTAAAAGTGGTTTACACAAAGGAAATGGCAGTAAATAACAGCCTTGGTTGCAGTGCCGCGCCATCATGATACTCGTCGCTTGGGTTGTCGTGCAGTACTCTTTGTCAGGAGTCTAGATGTCAGGTTCATTGCATGATCTGCCAGGTTCATTTCGAAGAATATGAAGCGTTCCTCGTACACTTCAATGCTGTATTGAAAGCTGCCGAGTTTTACGCCCTAAAGGCGATCAAGCACCCTATTTACGCTGAAGCAGCCTGGACATACTGCATTACGCGAATGGTCCTTGAGCCTATATTTTTATGCTGTACTCAGCAAAAAAGCTCTGTTTGCACATTTAATGGCTCTGAGGTCCTCTGTTTATGCTGCCCTGCATCAACATGCTGCGTATGGCTATCCAGCATATTTTTTATGCTTCTACAAGACCCCCTTCAAAGCTTACAAATTTCTCATAATTTGAAACGCTTTGAATGAAGCATGAACCGTTCTTCGTAACTCGAAATGCTCTGAATGGAGCCTGAAACGGTCAAGCCTGACACGTTCTTTTATGGCTGACTTTATGGCAGAGTTATTGGGGATCGGTGATCTCTTTCGCCTATAAAAAGGCTGAGGAGTTATCCTGTTCTTTCCACACTTCCTTCACCATACAGAGATGATGGCCGGAGTTCGTCGGGTCAATTTGAGGAAGAAGGAGATCATGTTCTTCCAGCATGTATGGAGCCGCAAAAGATGGCATCTTCGAGCAAATGTCCTCTGCAACGATGGATCATTGAAGGATATCATAGCCTCCTTTGCTCGGGATAATCAACAACTTTGTATGGCGGTTCTTTCGGAGAGAGAAAGGCTCGCATTTTGCCATGCCGCTTGCAAGTGGCACCTTCTCCCGTTACCTCCGTGGACGAGAGCAGACAAACTGTAACTGCCGTCCTCGAGTGGCGTTGGTTATAGGAAAGCAGATTTACCCTGCTTTTCTTCTGTTGGAGGATGGGTCTATCCCAGTTTTGGTATCCTCCTGCCACTGATCATCTTCTTGTTCATCGACTGTGGATGTCGATGAACCGCCATAGAAGAAGAGGAAGATCTTCACCAATGCGAGAACCTGGCAGAACAGATTCTGGGTGCGATCTTCAGACGACGATGAGGAAGTCCTTTGTAGACGGGATTTCCCTCATATGTAATCATGAAAATGAAGAAAACCCTTGTAGACTGTATTTCCCTCATATGTAAACATGATTTTAATTTTAATAAAATTGTCTTCTTCTTTGCATATGATCATCTTGCCATACTTTGCTGTGAAGTCTGAATATGTGTAGCTTCGACACGTCTAATTCTTTATGCCGACTCTGTATAGAAAGAGTGCTAGGTCCTGTCCTATCTTTTACGCATAACTAAGGATGCGCAGAAATCTGCTTTAGCAGTAGAGTGTTCGAACTGTCCTGCTGTTAGGAACCGCGTAGAATTCTAAACTATTTTTACTTCTGATAAACAGAATTTTTGTTCAGACCGTCGTCTTCAAGAGTGATTTCTCGAAAATCCCTTGGAACAGGGCGAGGAATGGCTATCAAGAACTGAGCTGCCATCTTGAATTTGCAGACGAAATATTCAGACTAGATTCTGGATGAACTTCGAATCGGCCCATGAAGAAGAGTAATTTTCAATGTTGAACTCCGTATGCTTCGGGTACTTGGGGTATCTTGAGGTCAAGAAGGAGTATCTTCTGTGTGAACTCCTTCGTTTGACCACCTTGAGAATTTGTTCAGATGTACTGTACTGGCCTACGCATCTTTCAGATGTGCGGAAAGTCATAGAGCGTGAAATCATAAGTTTGTAGCCTCTAAGCGTAAACTAAATGCCACCGAGCATGAAATCATAGACTTGTAGTTCCTGAGCGTGAAGTCGAAGGTTTGTAGCCTCTCGAGCATAAAAGCTACCGAGCACAAAGGCATCCGGGCGTAAAACCATAGACTTGTAGCCATTGAACGTAAAATCGTAGATTTGTAGTTGTCGAGCGTAGAAAGCTCCTTGGTGCAGAACTGTAGATTTGTAGCCTGTGAAAAGAAAATCTTCCGAGCATGCAGTTGTGGATCTGTTGCCTCTGAGTATAAACTAAACGCCACCGAGCACGAGACCATAGATTTGTAGCTGCTGAGCGTGAAGTCATAGGTTTGTAGCCTCTCGAGCATAAAAGCTACCGAGCACAAAGGCATCCGGGTGTAAAACCATAGAATTATAGCCTGTGAGCGTAAAATCGTAGATCTGTAGCTGTCGAGCGTAGAAAGCTCCTTAGCGTAAGAACCACGAATCTGCTTTGCGCGAAAACTTTTCGAATTCGCTGACTGTCCGCCTTCTCTGAGTAATAGGCTGACGTAGTACCCAATCATAACCGAATATTAATTAGGAGATTTGGTTCGGGATTCGAGGAGTCCATCCGAACTCTATATATATACCCCAAGTTTCTGAGAGAAAAACTTTTCATCCGTCTTCTGCGAAAGAAAGCCTTCGTCTATTCGAGTTCTTCTTCGTCTCTTCTCCGAGATTTCAAAGTTTCCAGTAATGGCCCCGAAACAAGTCCCCCCCACTAAGGGAAAGAAGGTTGATTCTTCTTCTTGTTCTTCTGCTCAAGAGAGAGCGTCTTCGGTCGGGCAAGGCGAACTTCATTCTGAGCGAAGTATCCCGCCGACGAGCAGTGCACCCGGCCTTAAAGGTAGAGCATTTGGGACGAAAAAGAACGACTGAAAATCTTTCGCACACGTTGTACGTGACCGTGCTAGGTCATTTTCTGTGTTGATAGCCTCTCTGAGGAGGATGATGCACAGAGACGTTTCATATTTTACGCCCATATTTCTAATGTGTCAGCGCAAAAATTCTATAATTTCGCAGTCTGGCGTAAAAGCTTTAACTGTCGAAAGTTGGCGTATAAAATTTGAGTGCTACGCTTCTGGATGAAGATTCTGGCGTAATACCTCAACTTTATCAGTCTGGCGTAAAGCACAGACTGTGTACTGCCAGCCTTGAACTTTTATGCTTTAGAAAATGGATTCGAGCGTAATGGTCAAGTTTTTACGGTCTTGGCGTAGAGCACAGATTGTTAATTTTTGGCGTAGGCTGCAAAATCTGTAATGTCTAGTTATAGGAACTAACGTGTTCTTCTTGCACCCTTGCAGTTGACTTGCATGTGTCTCCGCTAGCCGATGTGATGGGTTCTGCCGCCGGGATACTTCACTCCAACTATCTGGAGGACCTGTCACATGTGATATTTCCTATCTCCGGGCTGCAGTATCCTGAAGGAAGGGAGATTCTGATATCGGCTCAGGGTGAACGAACGCTGCTGAACCTGATCAACGGGGAGCCCCTGACGTACATAGACGGGGACCAATACATAAAGCCGGCTTTCTTCTTCGGGGACATGATTGACAAGCAGTCCCAGAAGAAGCCCAAGAGAGAACTCTGGGTTTTCCCTGCCGGGAGCTTGGTTTTGTATCTACCCAAGATGCCAAAAGACTATCCCATCTCAGCTATCTTCCATGCCACACATCCCAGGAGGATGTCGTGGACGCTGACTCCTGATCTTTACGGGAGGCCGGGGAAGATCTTTCATCTGAAAGGAGCTGACCAGGGGTCGTTTGTCAGCCGCCCTTCCGGCAATGTGATAATGTTCAGGGGACTGTACCCAGGCAGTGTCCCGAGTGAAGACAGCTTAGTGATCCAGCCGGTCCAGTTATCGACCTTCTGCAATGATTTTATGGGGTACAGGGGAGTATACCCTAAGGTGAACCCTCGGTGCGGTGGGTGGATCACCCCTACAAACCTTCGATGGGCTCGCTTAGTTAATTGGGCCCTGAAGCATTTTCAGACCGAGATGGAGAACATTGGTCTGTTTGCAGCTGTGAGTGCCACCAGTGTTGGGTTACCTCCTAACCCCAACCTGTTTCTGGCACTGATGGAGCGATATATTTCGTTCATCGGGACTTTTGCCACTCCACTGGGGTAGTTGGGATTGGCCCTTCATGAGATGGCAGAGATCTTGAGACTGTCGATGGGGGATACTCCGTATGAAGAGTATGTTCCTACGAACCGGAAGATGGGGGATTCAGACCCTCGGGTAGTGGAAGTGTATCAGGAGCTGATGTGCCACTACCTCGCTTGCACCGCTTTTTATGGTGAGCCCTCAGATTTGGCTCACATCAATAAATGGACGTCCTACCTCTTCTTTCATCTGTCCCGGCATGCTAAGCCGGAGAAGGTATTGGAGGGCAAGGATCTGCCTGTGAATCCTCTGAGCGCGCTTAATGCTCAGGTAGTCGACGATCTCATGGTAGACGCTGGGGTTCCGGACTTGCTCCTCGACGAAGGGATAGGACAGTATCCTGTAGGCACTAAGGCCTATAGTTATTTGAGGCACTGCCGCAGGCCTCTGTCCAGGGAAGCTCAACTGGTTGGCTTTCTCTCCGAGTGGTGGTACCTGGCGTCGCATCTGCGGACCACATTCACCGTAACACGCTATGGCCTGCAGTGCGTCTGGTGTTTGGGGCAAGATTGGGCTTGCTCCTTGCCATGGTGTACCGCATTCAAGCTGGCCTGAGGGCCATGACTGACGGGCTGCTCGCCGATGAAACTCGGCGTGATAGCTTTCCCAGGGTAGAATTACCCTACCTGTATTTGATGGGATAGTTAATTCTTCATAACCCCAGGGTTATGTCTCCCGGCTCTGGCAGTAGTTCGAGGACTAGTTTCTTGTTGAACTACCAGAAATCTTCCTGGAATGTGACCACGGTTCTCGACTGTCGGCGGGTGCTGGGCTTCAGTCACAGCTGGAAGCTCTTCTGCACTGCCCCCTTTGTACATCGCAATCAATCGAGGATTAGGCTTAAGGATTCAGGCAGGAAGAAGACTAATCTTTCTCCTAAAGCTTTTAATTGGTTGGTCTGCATTAGACCTTCCCATTTACTGTACAGGAGTGAAGACCATTTTTTCTTGGAGCCCTACCTGCCTAGTCGGTTTGCCAGGCAGTTTGGGTATGATCAGTTGCACGTGGGCAACGCCGTCACCAGCTTTCGGTCCAGGGGTGGACTCATTGATGGAGCGAGAGGATGGCGATACTTCCTCATGGGTTGCACTGGAGCAATTTTTACTGTGCCGATCATTACACTCTCCACGGAGCTGCGTATTCTGCACTCGTATGCCCAGTTTTATATGGCAACGAACACCTTCCATCGCGATTTTGATATGCATGGAAGTTTTAGGGTACCCTCTTCCAAGTCTGGGGGAAGAGTGTAAGTCCCCTCGATCTCTTCCGACGAGGGTGAGGAGTCCGTCACTCCAGATGAGCCTCTGTTGGCGGTATCGAGGGGTGAAGTACCTCTGCCCGCAGGGCCTTTGGTAATCTCCGGGAAGCGAAGGGCTCCTACTCCGATGGAGACTTCCCCTCGCAAGAGGAAGAAGAAGATGGTTAATCGTCCTCTCCGGATCCCTGGTATTGAGGCTCCTGGAAGTGAGCCTGCATCTCCCTATGTTGGGGATGATTCTTTGATTGGAGGTTCCTCGCCTTTTAGAGAGGGACCCTCTACAGTTCCGGCTGGTGGTGCCGGAGAATCTCTGCTGGAGGCCGCCGTCGCTGCTACTACTTCAGGTAGTGGAACAAGGTCGCCTTCGGGGCTGAGTATATCTTTATGTAGATTGGCATCGGGAGAGACCCCTGCCGTGCCTGTCAGTGCACCCGGCGAGATTCCTGCCGATGAGCCTCGGTTGGAATTTGACGAGGATCTGGAAGACTATTTGCCAGCATCAGTTAGCAGACCCCTTTCTCCAGGTATGACAGCTCGCTTAGCATCATTAATAAATGATTTAGCTGTACAGGCTGCAGACGCGATATATATGCCGTCGGCCATGGGTAAATGTCGTCTTCACGCCTCTTCTTCTAGGAAAATTAATATTATGCTGATATTAACTTCCTTTCGTCCTCTTTTCAGGGGAAGACCTCTTCGGAGAGGGCAGTGTAGATGCGCCCTTTAGCTTTGTGTCAGGTCCTGGCGGCGACACGGAGGTGGCTAATTTTGAAGAAGAAACATCTTCGGGTGCCGGCTCGCCTGTCGACGAGGTCCCAAAATCTCAAGAGGAGGACGAGCCTGTCATTGCGACAATGCCTCCTGTGAGTATGCTGGTATCATCGTCTGGTGTCGGCGGTTCTTCTTTCGTCGCACCACCTTTTAAGGCGACGGCCGTGGCGACATCGTCTGCGGTTGTTCTCGGAGAGAGATTTGCCAATATCGAGGCCACCCCCAGCGTCCATTCGGACCTAGCTGCGTTGATCGAGCAGTTCACCGGCATCTTCTACACCACTTTGAAAGTGTTAATATCAATGGTGTTGGCGAAGAATTTGAGTTTTGCGTCGCTGAAGAGGTCCTCCCTATCCGCGATAGTGCCGATCCGAGAATTCGACAACACCGGGCTAACTGATACGCTGGAGGAGATAGTTAATGGTTTGGAACAACCCATTAACGAATACTTGCAGCTAGCTCGAGACAATATTAAAGATCTGGTCCAGGCTAGATACGACTCCATGACTGCGCGGCTTGCCAAACAGATGGCAGGCGTAAATAAATCCATCCAGACACATCAGCAGGAGATGGATGAAGGAAAAGCTGTCGTGGAGGAGGCCATTGCTCTTCAGACGAAGTGCCAGGCCGAGCACGAAGGTAATGTAGCGAGGGTCCTCAGGCTGGAAACAAAACTCGCTCAGGCAAAAGAGTGGGCTTCTCAGTCGTCGGAAGCTCTAGTTGTGGCGGATAGCCGATTGGGCGTAGCACAAGAGAACTTGGCGCGTGCAGAAGTCGCCCGTGATGGTTTTCTTCGGGCAAGAGCCGAACTGTCCCTCCTGAGCAACGATGAGGCACGGCTGGAGCGGGCTCGCCATGATGTCTTGGATTCCAGGACTGAGAGGATGGCCGCACTGGCGCAGCAGCTTCATGACCTGACTGCTCCCCCAAAATGATGTACTTTTGCTCTTGCTTTTCGATGTACTTTTGCTCCTTTTTGGGAATAATAATAAAGAGGCTTTCATCTGACTTTGTGGCCCAATCATTTTGGAATATAAATGACAGATTTGGGTAAAAGTAATATCAGAGGTAATATGGACGTGATATACTCTCGGTAAGTTTTAGCAGGATATATCTATTCAGAGGTTATATGGACATGATAGAATACGATCCAACTAGTTTCGTTTTGGAAGTAGTTTTATCAGAATGAGGTTTTTGCCATATTCTACTTGAGCAGAGGTTAAGCATAGTACCTTTTCAGGAATTTGCCATTGATAGTGGCCATTAACAGGTCTCCATTAGGCTGGGCTAACCTGTAAGCGCCGTTTGAGAACGTCGTCTCGATCACATAAGGGCCTTCCCACTTGGGCTGGAATTTCCCTTTACTTCTGTGAGTAAGAATCACCGGCCTTCTCACGGCTAAAACTAGCTCGCCTACTTTGAACACCCTTTCCTTCACTTTTTGATTAAAAGCTCTGGTAATGCGTTCTTGGTAGAGCACGATGTGCTGTTGAGCTTGGAGGCATTTCTCGTCTAATCCTACTAGCTCTTGAAGCTTTAACAGGTCATTCTTTTCTTGAGTCAACTCATTAGCCACGGCTATCCTGAGTGACAGAATTTGGATCTCGATGGGGAGAACTGCTTCGCTCCCGTAAACTAATGAGAATGGGGTACAACCTGTCGGTGTTCGTATCGTTGTACGGTATGCCCAGAGACATTCTCCCAGCTTTCCATTCCAATCCCTTTTGTTCGAAGAGACGAACTTCTTCAAGATCTTGATAATGGTTTTGTTGAAAGCTTCCGCCAAACCATTAGCAGCAGGATTGTATGCCGTAGATGCGACATTCTGTATCCGATTTTTATCGCAAAATCGATAAAACGCTTGGCTGATGAATTGAGGCCCATTGTCATGGATTATCCTTCGGGGTATCCCGAAGCGGTAAATAACGTGATGCTTGATGAAGCTGATCATATTAGATGCCTTCACCTCAGCAAGAGGGATCGCCTCTGCCCATTTGGAGAAGTAATCCGTGATGGCCAGTATGAACCGGTGACCTCTGAAAGAAGACGGGTGAATAAGACCAATGATATCCATACCCCATGCTTCGAAAGGCCAGGATGCAACCGTAGGATGTAGATATTCGGGAGGTTGATGGATAAAGTCTGCGTGGACCTGACAGGCTCTGCAGTGCCTTGCATACTTTATTGCATCTGTGATCATAGTAGGCCAGTAATAGCCCATTCTCCTGATGCGATCCTGTAGCTTAGGACCGGGTTGATGCGCTCCGCATACGCCATCGTGGGCTTCACGGATAATTCGCTGTGCTTTCTCACCAGAGAGACATCGTAATAATAGTCCGTCATAAGACCGGCAATATAGACATTGTGACGACGCGTCGAAATAGAAGCGTAATGATCATCTTTTGACGGATACCGCTTCTTTAGGATCTTCCGGCAAGAGTTCGTATGCTACAAAATCTATAAAGGGAGCTCTCCAGTCTCTCCTAGGAGGATCTGTGTCCACCGCGTAGCTACGTTCTATGTAAAAGTTATTCTTCACACAGAATAAATCTCTGTTAAGAAAGATTACCGAATTCTGCCTTCTTATAGGGGTAGCTAAATCTGCAGCTAGACTAGCTAGGGCATCCGCTTCCAGATTCTGAGATCGAGGTATATGCTCTAGGAAGAATCCTTTGAATGTTATGGCTATCTTGACCGTTGCTCGGTGATAGGGGATGAGGTCTAGATTCCCGACTTCATATATTCCTCTGACTTGATTGACGATCAGCAGAGAATCACCGAAAGCTTCCAGAGATTTGACGCCCAATTCTTTAACGACTTGGAGGCCGATTAGTAGAGCGTTGTATTCTGCCACATTGTTGGAACAAGGCTCACTAAGAGAATATGCTCGGTAGATGACAAGCTTATCAGGAGTAACCAGGACAATTCCTACCCCCGAAACTACGTTTCCCCTGGGACCAGTTCTGGAGGCACCATCGAAGAACAGTTGCCTTGCATCACTTTCCATTGCAGAATTACACTCTGCAACTTCGTCGAGAATATCCTCGTACAGCTTGGAGGCCTCCGGGATCGGATGAGCAGCTAGGAAGTCAGCCAATGCTTGGCCTTTGACGGACTTCTGAGGGACGTACACCATGTCATACGGTGTTAACAACATCACCCAGGTCGTGAGTCAAGAATTATGAACACTTGGCTTGTTCATCAGTACCCGAAGAGGATTGATCCTGGAGATGATGTGAATGGTTTAGCCTGTGACATAGTGTCATATTTTCTGAATAGCGAACATCAGAGCCAAGCATTCTTTCTCCACTGGATTGTACCGGTATTCGGCTCCGACCATCATCCTGCTGAGGTAGTAGATAGCCTGCTCGTGACCCATCTCGTTCTTTTGTGCGAGAAGAGATCCCAGAGAATGATCCATCGCTCGAACATACAGCACGAATGGTCTTCCTATGGCAGGAGGCACCAGAACTGGCGGACTGGTGAGGTAGCGCTTGATATCACCGAACGCTTGTTGACAGGCTTTGTCCCATACTAAGGATACACCTTTCTTCATGAGATGAGAAAATGGCTGACATCTCCCCGAGAGGTTGGATATGAATCTCCGGATATAAGCCAGACGACCTTGAAATCCCCTGAGTTCCCTCAGATTGTGGGGTGGTCGCATTTCTAAGATGGCCTTGACTTTATCAGGGTCCACTTGAATGCCTTTGGCGGTTATGACAAATCCCAGAAATTTGCCACTAGATACCCCCAGAAAGGACTTTGTAGGATTTATTTTGAGTTGATGTTGGCGCATCAAATCAAATACTGTCTTCAAGTCTTGGATGTGATCATCTTTGAGGCGGCTTTTGACAGCTACATCGTCTATGTAACACTCCACTGTCTTGCATAAATGCTCATAGAATATGTTACTCATAGCCCGTTGGTACGTAGCCCCAACATTCTTTAATCCGAAGGGCATGACCGTATAGCAATATACCCCCAATGGTGTCTGGAAGGAAGTATGCTTCTCGTCTTCAGGATGCATCTTGATTTGATTATATCCTGAAAATCCGTCCATGAAAGACATACGTTCAAAGTCGCATGTATTGTCAATCATGACGTCCATGATGAGAAGAGAAAACTCATCCTTGGGGCAGGCTGCATTCAGATCTCGGTAATCGATGCAGACTCGTACTTTCCCACTTTTCTTCATGACCGGGACCACATTGGCGACCCAGTCGGGATATTGTTCTTCACGGATGAAGCCGCAGGCTATCAACTTCTTGATTTCAGCTTCAATGGCGTCCATCATATCCGGACGGAACCGGCGTTGGTGCTGCTTCACAGGCTTCGAATCGGGCAATATATTGAACCTACGAGTAGCTACCTTTGGATCAAGGCCTGGCATGTCCTCATAATTCCACGCAAAGACGTCGATATATTCTTTTATCAGCTGTATAACTTCTTCCCTTTGTGCTTCGAAAAGATTGTTACTGATAAATATCGGCTTTGGCAAAAGTTCATCCCCAACGTCAATCTGGATAACTTTGTCTTCAGTGGGAGGTTCTCTCTGTTCGAAGCGGAACTCCCATTGTGTATCCATTTGCTGAGCCCAAGCGTCATTCTCAAACGGTTCGGATTCTTGTTCGTCTGATTCGAAGAAATCCGTCACTACCATATTTACCGATAATGTTTGCTCGAGAGCATGAGATGAGTCGGAGGACGCTGAGCCATTTTGAGAGGAGAAAAAGATATCTTCGTTTGACTCAGGAGCTGCGAGGGAGGTGGTATACCCTAACTCGAAACGAGTTCGTTGATAGTAGGGGTAGCTGTGCAGCGGCATTCGTCTGCCTTTCCCGTAGTTGAGACCCGGTTCCAGCTTTAATTTATAACTCATATTTTGTATGATCTTCAGAGCTTGCGGGCTGTATCTGTGAACCTGTATTTTACCGGCATCATCATCGAAAGAATCCTCTTGCACAGTCGGTTCATTGCGTATGCGGCCGAAGACTATTGAATGCTGACTGCTGCAAGTAGGCGGGACAATGAAGATAGAATCCTCATGTGGTCCATATATCGTGGTAACATTGGATGATGACGTCACTTCCCATATATACGGATGATAGTAATCTATATCTTCCAAGAATTTTTGCGCTATAGGTTCTATATCGTCGCAGGGGGAGGATTCCTGATTTGGAATTTGGGCATCAATATACTGGAAAAAAGGATATTTATTATCATCTGAAACTCCGTTCCCGGTCGTATTTACATCACTCGGCTGCCTGTTGCGCCGGAGGTTGATGACCAAGGGTGGAGGCTTCTGGTTCGAAGTGATCACTAGAGGATCACCCCCTTTTCCTGACCTGGTCTCATTCAGGTGGATAGCCATAGGTTTTATGGCTTTTGGACGAGTAGTCCGTCCTTTCACCTTGATTGACAAAGTTTGCTTGGCAGAGGGTTCTTCTGGCTCCCGGTGGGATTCCTTCTCTGCTTCGGCTGACACCTCTTTCGTGAAGTCTTAAGAGTATAATACGGCATCAGAGTAGTAGGATTCTACTCCTTTAAACAGGTTCAGGTCAGCAATCTTCGTTTGCACTGTTCCTCGGGCGTCTACATATTTGAAACATTGGTATAGAGTTGAAGGAACGATGTTGTGGTCGTGGATCCAAGGTCTACCCAGCAGAATGTTATAGGACACCTCTGAATCGATGACGTAACACGTAGCCACTGATCTGAGGTTGCCAACTTGGATCCTCAGGCAAATTTTTCCCAACGGCTTACTTTTTCCAGCGTTGAAACCCACGATTGTGGTGGTGTTGTAAGCCAATTCGCTGGTAGAAATCCTCAGCGATCTGAGCAGACTATGAGGAATGATGCTGATTGATGATCCCGGATCTATGTAAATCCGGTCGACCTCCATAGAACTGATGTACCCGGTGTAATAGAGAGGTCTGTCATGCCTGTTATATTTTAACAGCATGTCATCTTGAGTGAAAGTGATGTTTGGGACCACCTCCATCACACTGTGGCATTGAGGACACGCCATGGGTTCTTCGTCAGGGGACTTGAGTTGGGTCAAGTATGCCTTCGCCTGCATCAGTGCTTCGCTCAGGGCTAGATGAGTGTCTTGAGAGAGCCTGAGTAGCTCGAAGATGGACAGCCTGGCTGGTGTATTAGCCAGTTGGGCCAGGATGTTGAAGTTGTATGGCTTCTCTAAACCTTTGTTTTGAATGTTTTTCACAGGTTTATCGAAGCGTACTTCTTTTTGCTTCCCTTTGTCCGTCGAAGTTGGTCTTGAAGGACCGGACTCTGGTACGACGGATTCCGATTCTGAAGGCGTGGCAGCTGAAGCGTCCGCCGATGCATCTTCCTGGCTGGCTCCATAGTCCTGGAGGTAGGCTTTTTCTGAGCGGGTTCCAGTAGCCAAGACCTCGTCTTCTGATGCCGAGTGTACGTAATTATGTGACACGGTTTATGCTTTGAGTTCTTTTTAGACTTAGCCTTAGCAGCTTGAGTCTCTTTCTCGATCTCTGGCACCAGATCTGGATGAACCCACATAGTCTTGCCTTGCTAGGTAGTTAGTGGTAGCAGGTCGTGATTTTGACCCATAGCTGGAGGGAGATTAACGATGTTCATCGTCGTCAGGAAAATAGGCGTAATACCGTCCGGGACTTCTTGGGGAGGCAGATTGCCGAATTACAGGGAGATCATGTTGGCCATGACCGTCTTCTCGCTGTTGCGCAGAATGATGGCTTTAACATCGATCAGCTCCTGGATCTTCCTTTTCAGTATATAACATGCCTTTGTGGGGTGGTGTATGTACCTATGGAAGATGCAGTACTTGGGGTTGTTGGTACTGCTGGCCTCGTTGGGCCGTCTCACCTCAGGAAGGGTAATCTTGCCGCTTTTGACGAGACATTCAAATATGCTTGGAATATCGTCGTCGTCGAAAGAGTATACTTCAATGGGCCTGGAAGTCCCAGGTTTCGTCTGCGTGGTAGCCACTGTCTTTTGCCTGGATGTGTTGATCGCCAGAGCTTCTTTACCCTTGGTACCACGCAGATGGTCGATGTTGGAGTACGACCTCTTGCCTTTATCGGAGGCCGAGATCATGATGCAATTATCGCGTGCCTTCTGACTATTGTCCTCCGCGGGCACCGCTGAGATGATGAACGAGGGCCAATCACGGAACTGATATGGTCCTGTGAACACCGAGATCACGGGGAGAAGGTTCTTCCTGCAGATGTCCACCAATGCTGAGTCTGGGACTCCTGGAGGCATTTGCAGAATGGCTTGCCGAAATCGTTCGATAAAAGTGCGAACATTCTCCTTGTCCTTCTGCTTGACTTCGATGAGAGAGGACATAGATATGTCCATCCCTCCTTCGTAGAATCTTGTGAAGAACAAAGCCTTGAAGTCTTCAAAGGAAGTAATGCAGTTGTCCGCCAGGCTGCGGTACCACTGGTAAGCTACCCCCGAGAGACAGCCTTTGAATACCCGAGTGAGGAGGGCATCGTTCCCTTGTAACAACAGTGTCATCATGCTGAAGTAGTTCATGCATTGACTTGGTGATATTTTTCCTTCGAACAAAGCCATAGTCTGTGATTTGTATCTAGGAGGGAAAGGGACTTCTTCCCAGATAGCAGGGTAAGGTTGGTTGATTCCCAATTTCTTGAGTTGGTCTTTGTGCTTCAGGGCATCAAATTGGGCTTTCAACTCCCGTACTGCCTGCATCGGATCTTCAGCCGGTAGCGAGACCACGGAGTGATGAGGAATCGATGGCATCGTGATTCTCATAGGAGGTAATACATTCTCCGAGTGAGGAAGCGAAGGAACTGCTGACTCCTGATCTAGAGCAGGCTCTTGGATCGTATTGGATGGTGGTAAGTCCACCCTCACGCGTATCTGAGTTAGAGGGGCCGATGCTGGAGCGATGGTAGCTGTATGTTGAGTCAGCATCATCTGGTGTATGTTCTCCATCATGGACTGCATTTCTTTTAGAGATATCTCCAGTGTAGTAATGCGCTGCTCAGTATTCCCGGATAGGGAAGCTTCCTCGTGTTCATCTCCAATGGCATAAACTCCCATATCCCTGGGTGTCATTGAGAGATTAGTATAGGTCTCTGTAGAAGTTGACTCAATACTTTCGATATCTGATTCGGGAGACTGGCGACCCTCAGCATCGGAATCAGAAGAGTACGAAGCCGGTTGTTGCGACCTCGAACTAGTGTTTTGGAACACCCCAGCTTCGGTGTTCCTAAGGAGCATATTGAATCTCCTTTGGCTCGGAGTTCTAGAGAGATGACGTCTTGAGCCTGACCCTCCTCTAGGTACGTGTGAAGCCATGTTCACAGATACATGCGTGGGCTCTTCTTCCTGGAAAGATGGAGAGTAGCTCAACTGGTCGAAAACTGACCGTTTTGCTTCAGAACAACAACAATTAATTACAATCCTATGACTATTACAATAGTGCTCGCTAGGAGGCGTAATAGACATGCTGGAAGATCCCCTCTCCTTGCGCTTCTGGATCAGATAATTGTGCTGGTCAGTAGGAGTTACAGAAGAAGAAGATGATCGCTTGTTCCTTTGCTGGCGTAAAGGTCGAGAAGATGAGTAGTTCGCCGCTCACTTTCCCTTGCGTAGATTGCAGGGATCATATGCTTTTCCATGGAAGACAGAGGTATTTTTACGCACGGAGCGCGTTTGTGATTCCTGATTTGGCGCTGAGGCATCATCAAAAATTTTGTCTATTCCGCCAGGGACGGAAGACTGAATTTTACGCACAGAGCGCGGATTATACTTTTGGGTTAGCACTGAGACATTGTGAGAAGTTTTGTCGGCCCTGCCAGAGACAGGCAACTAAATTTTACGCACAAGGTGCGGATTATACTTCTGGGTTAGCGCTGAGGCATTGCCAGAAGTTTTGTCGGCCCTGCCAGAGACAGGCGACTGAATTTTACGCGTAAGGCACGAATTATACTTCTGGGTTAGCGCTGAGGCATTGCCAGAAGTTTTGTCGGTCCTGCCAGAGACAGGCGACTAAATTTTACGTGCAAGGCACGGAGGAAGCAAAGCTACAACCTCATTGGTCGGAGAGATCGAAGAGATCGGAGAGTCCACAGGAATGGTAGAGGATGTCTTGGGCATCCAGACCTTGCGTAACTTCCTGTTATTTTGGACGGAGAGGGAGTGAGAGCTACCCTCTGTTCGAAGCATGTCTTCGTAGGCAGACTGGTCGAACTGGACGACCAGTATCTTCTTAACGGATCCCACGGATACCGTATCGTGTTGAGCAATAGCTTCCTCATCAAAAGAAAAAGATGTCCCCAGCAGAGTCACCATCTTGTTTAGGATAATAAACGGGAAAAGATTGATATATGGAAAATGAGGTCTTATACGAAAATCTGCCCTTCTTTTATGTTTACAAACAAGATTGTACAATTTAATCCTATACGAGGATGTCTGAGTACAATTTATTTAATCTGGGTAAATATTGCTATAGGTGTCTGATCTGCAGTCGATCACTTTAGCCCTTGGACCACACGATGTTAAAGAAGTGCCGTGAAAGACAGAAAGCAGCTTCACAGGTTGCTAAAGTGGGTGGATGCTCGATGCCAAAGTCGTCGATCCCTTCTCTTTGCCTGAGCTCTGGATTCTCCTCTCTCTCTTGACCTCCAATCTCTTTGACCGTTGGATCTGATACTGGATCTCTTGATCAATTTTTCTTCTAATTTCTTCGACCAATTTTTCTGACCTTTTTCTCTTTTGATAGAGGTCTCTATTTATAGAGTTTTTAGTGATAGTGACCACACAGTCGGCATAGAAATTGAGTAGTGGAAATTACAGCACCCTTTTACACGACGGTTTAAAATAACCAATGCCTGCGTATAGATGACCTTTTGAGTGAGCATGTGACGCACGCCCAACTAAGGGACAGAACGCGTATATCTGCTGCGAAGATCACGGCGTAGAAGCCACGTAGGTAGTTATCCCTTGTGTAGAAGAGGTGGGCGTAGAAGCCAATGACTGTCACCATGGCATAGAAGCCAAGTAGGCATAGAAGCCGAGTAGGCGTTGAAGCCAAGTGGGCATAGAAGCCGAGTAGGCGTAGAAGTCGAGTGGGCATAGAAGCCGAGTGGGCATAGAAGCCGAGCAGGCGTAGAAGCCGAGATGATGTGGATATTTTGGCCGAAATTACGGCTCTTGGAGATATAATCAAATCTCTTGCATTGAATACAGAGATCTGCCCCCATCCTGTGCATTAAATGCAGAGGCTTGTCTTTAAAATTTGCCATCATTCTGTGCATTAAATGCAGATACGCGCCTCGAATCCTGTACGAAGAGTAACTGCTAATGTGGCGGTCTGTTTGCCTTCTGCGAAGCGTAAGAAGCTCACGTCTGCCTGTGTAAAACTGGGCGACGTATTTCCCTTATATACGTAAGAGTAGTTTACGCAAAGGGGATGTCACTAAACAACAGTTCGGTGACGTTTAATCAAATCCCCAGCATTAAATGTGGGGATCCGCCTTTATCCTGCTCATTAAATGAAGAGGCATATTTTGAAGGCCTGCCACCCTTCTGTGCATCAAGTGTAGAGACGTGCCTTGGGCATCTATCAGTATTCGGCGCTTTAAGTGAAGAGACGTGCCTCGAGAAACTGTCATCGCCCTGCGCATTAAATGCAGAGACGTACCTCGAGCCTTGTACGAAGTGCAGCTTTTGACGTGGTAGGCTGTTTGTCTTCTGCAGAGCGTAAACAGCTCACATTGGCCTGTGTAAAACTAGGCAGCGTATTCCTTCATATGTGTAAAAGTGGTTTACGCAAAGGAAATTGCAGTAAATGACAGCCTGGGTTGCAGTGCCGCGCCATCATGATACCCGTCGATTGGGTTGTCTTGCAGTACTCTTTGTCAGGAGTCCAGACGTCAGGTTCATTGCATGATCTGACAGGTTCATTTTAAAGAATACAAAGCGTTCCTCGTACACTTCAATGCTGTATTGAAAGCGGCTGAGTTTTACGCCCTAAAGGCGATAAAGAACCCTGTTTACGCTGAAGCAGCCTGGACATACTGCATTACGCGGATGGTCCTTGAGCCTATATTTTTATGCTGTACTCAGCAGAAAAGCTCTGTTTGCACGTTTGATGGCTCTGAGGTCCTCTGTTTACGCTGCCCTGCATCAACATGCTGCGTATGGCTATCCAGCATATTTTTCATGCTTCTACAGTTCGTTACGCAAATTTATCTCTCTGTAAGAGATGGACGGAGGATTAGGAAAAGTACATGAATCAAACAGAATGCAAGCACTTAAGTAGGACATGTTGGAAGGAAGGTAAGTTATAGTCAAGTGTGGATGAGACCTAAAATTCTAATCCTAGGTGCAGGCTTGCTCGGTACAGTAACGTAACCGAGATAATATGCTCTCGACCTGTTTGGGCCACCACAAAAACATGTCATATCCCAGTCCTAAAATACGTAGGACTAGGAATACGTAAGCATGCCAGCCGTATGTATATGGCAACTCCAATATATGGATACCATAATACACCCATACGCTGTAATATGAATATAAACTCACA